>JAECUM010095430.1:0-31718 GCA_016617855.1 Megalonaias nervosa
TATATATAATGTTCAAAATAACATGGGTTTTAAAGTGTTGGTATAAAGCAAATTAATATACCAATACCATTGGTATATCAAACTGTGATCCGCCCATGGCAGAATAATACGAATATATAAACATTCTTTCAACTGCATGCATATAGATCAATTATGAATTTCTACTCATTAATCATAAATGAAATATGAAAATAATGATAACAAGTATTAATAGTCTGTTTTGTAAATGAAATTAAAATGGTACGCAATTTCATCGGAATCGTTTCTTTTTTCCGTTCCCCCCTCCCTCTCGTGCTTAAGGGAAAAAATATGCAAAACTCTGAAGTGAGAGAGAAAAACAAATTGCCCTGGACGAAAACATTAAAACTGAATTTGCACCAAGTAACCTACAAGAATATGGTTCGTCGTAACCGTATGTTTCCACTTTCCTTGAGATCTATTTACAGTGTTCATAATATCAATGATACATAGTTCCAATAGCCTGTCGATACTTCAAGTGAAATTTGTCGGTTACGAGGTACACATATTGTAACGTATTTAATGCGGTGAATCGATCGATCGATCGATCGATCGATCGAGAGAGAGAGAGAGAGAGAGAGAGAGAGAGAGATTTTATAGTCTTTAGAAATGTTAATTAGCAGAAAAATGACTTACATGAACTGTAAATATATTAAAATATTTTAATTACCTCTTGCTGTTTCGTCATTTCGCTTAGTTTCTATTCCACGCTAATTTCCATACGCCAGAAAGTGAATGCCTGAGAGTTCATGTTCAGTGTACAAAAAGCTAACCGTGTTTGTAGTGCACTACTTTCTTCATAAAAACCAGCTTTCATGCTTAAATCATAAGTGTGTCTTATACTGATTTAATAAATGTGAATAAAAATAGAAACTCAAAAAGAAAACAATCAACTTATCAATTTGTATATGTGATTGCGAACAACAAGAAAATGCATAGAACTACATTTTGTAGCGAACACACTAGCAGGGATTTGAGGAGTTCCTTCACTCGGTCAAAACACAGTTGTCTGGAGCATATCGTAACTCCGTTCAACGGGCAAATATGTGTATTTGTATGTGATATAAATAAAATATATGTAGAGCATGTACGATGTATTAATGATATACCACTCGTATAAATTTTTCATTAAAAGGAAACTCGGCGAGCCTCGTTTCCTTTTAATGAAAAATTTATACATCTGGTGGTATATCATTGATACAGCGTAGATACTATACATATATTCTCTCTCTCTCTCTCTCTCTCTCTCTCTCTCTCTCTATATATATATATATATATATATATATATATATATATATATATATATATATATATATATTCAGAAAATAAACACAAGTACAAAATGAATATTGCACAGGATCGAATACTGACCATTGCACATTGATAAATATCAACTGCAGAATGACGCTCTGACATAGATTTGCCCGAGTATGTTAAGAACAAACAAAGTGTGCATGAAGAAAAAGATTGGAATGTGTTTCTCATAAGGCATTGAATCTTTGATAAGAAGACCATGTGACAATGTAAATAAACTACCGAAATACAACTTAGATACAGTTATTGGTCTAAACGATGTCCTGTACAAATATAGGATATTAAAAGCAAATCGAAAATGAATTTTACTTATGAGGAGATATGTCTGAAAATTGCAATAATGAGACAGAGGGATGGTTAAAAACTGCATCAATCCTGTTAGCGTACCTGAAATAAAGAGGGAACTATGTTTAAATATTAATTATACTTGAATAATGACTACAAAGATCGAAAAGTTCTTCAAAACTGCTGTCATCTCAGTCAGGCATCAGGCAGTTTGAATAATGACTACAAAGATCGAAAAGTGCCATTTCGTTCTTCAAAACTGCTGTCACCTCAGTCAGACATCAGACAAAGTGCCATTTCGTTCTTCAAAACTGCTGTCTTCTCAGTCAGGCATCAGGCAGTTTGAATAATGACTACAAAGATCGAAAAGTGCCATTTCGTTCTTCAAAACTGCTGTCACCTCAGTCAGACATCAGGCAAAGTGCCATTTCGTTCTTCAAAACTGCTGTCTTCTCAGTCAGGCATCAGGCAGTTTGAATAATGACTACAAAGATCGAAAAGTGCCATTTCGTTCTTCAAAACTGCTGTCACCTCAGTCAGACATCAGGCAAAGTGCCATTTCGTTCTTCAAAACTGCTGTCACCTCAGTCAGTCAGTTTGTGAAACAAGACAATAAAATTAATAAAACCAATTTATGGTGGATTTACAGTGCTAGAGTGAAGACTTGAAAATGGTTGATGTACGAATTTTGCTATAAAAAGTTAAACAAGAAATATGGTGGTAGAATGACCCTGTTAATGACTGATACTGATTCTTTATGCATTCATTTTTAAACAGAAATCTTTTAAAATAACATGAGGGGTCGCGTATCAAGATCTATGACACTAGCGACCATTCCAAGAACGACATATTTGGTTCAACACAAATGAATAAGAAACGTCCTTTGACTTTTCAAGGATGATCTAAACTGTCTTCCAAGTAAGGAGTGTAAGAAAACTTTTCAAGGATGATCTAAACTGTCTTCCAAGTAAGGAGTGTAAGAAAACTTCATAATTTATTTATTCATGAAAGATAAAGATACATAAAAGGTTTGTCAAGAAACCCGCCCCCAGATATTTTAAATGCATGAAATGTGTGACAACCAGACTAAAGAGCTTGAAGAAAGACATCAGCTAAGAAACAAACCCACAACAATAAGCTGCAATTCAAAAACAGTAGAAAAGTACTGACATCATCAGGGTACAATTAGTTACACATCTAACACAGTTGGAAAGTTTTCAGAGCAAACAGTTAAAACATTCATTTAAAAGATAACAACAGCAGCTTATGAAACCATTAGTGTGAATATAAATGTTTATTTAATGATATAAACACACATATCCCATGTGTGTATCCCATGCATGATTCGTGTGTGTGTGTGTGTGTGTGTGTGTGTGTGTTTCTAAATTTAACTTTCTCGCCACTTCATGATTGGCATGTGTCATTTGTATGTCCGAGTATCTAATCCTGCTCTGCCCGTGTACCAGAGACACAACATCATTGACAGAAATTTGACCATAGCATTTTTATCTATGTCATAACCTAGCTTCTGCTAGATTAATAACCCACCAACATTTTAACAGTATGATGATGTCCAAGCAGACTGTGTAATACATATTTTCTTTTGTACATTGATTCAATGTACCTATTCCCTCGTCTGTTAATCCATTGTTTGCATAAAAGAGCAAGTCCGGCCAATACGTTCATATACGTATGCCACAGAATTCGTTTAAGCTGCAAAGAGTGTTTTCCAATAATTAAAAGTAACTGTTCTTTGGTTATCTTAACGTTTATTGGCTATGATAATTTCCCAACCCAGAACTTTGGTATACAAATTTTAAGTTCTTCTGGCCCATTATCGATAAAGTATTTGTTGTTTTTCGCTGAAGTACATGCATTCGTATTGATGTAGAATTATTAATTGTTGCAGATCAAATCAGATTATTTCATATGAATGATGTTGTTATTTGATGTTTGATTTAAATGCGTCAAAGCTTTCCACCATATATACCTTTATGCCTATGTTGAAAAATATTCGATGTTTTTCTTTTCCAACAAACCTGTAACACTCCTGTTGTAAAATTATTTTCCACTTATAAAATAAAAAGTATATATATATATATATATATATATATATATATATATATATATATATATATATATATATATATATATATATATCGGGGGGGTGTGGGTGGGTGTGTGTGTGTGTGTGTATCACAAATGGACTTTATCCATGTCCGGTCATCCACAGGACTTACATCAGCTTCTTTTGAGTTGATGTATTTTTCTCAAATGATTGTGCATTGTGTAGTTGGATTATTCTGTTATCCATTCTTTCAGTTCGGCATATTTAAGTTTATTTTGATCCCTTGTTACACTTGTTTTTAGAATTTATTAGTATTTGTTTCAGCAATATTATTTTAAGGATCCTTGCAAATATGTTTTAAATACTGTTTTTGTCGGTCGTCTCTGATGGAGAGGTCTCTTTTTGGCACATAAGTTAAAATGGTATATACTGGATATTATTTTCTAACTTCTAAATTTGACTTCGCCTAAGAATAATCTCCTGATACCGATATTATTGCTTTCCGTTTGGATTCAGTGATATTTCTAACACCCGTCTGAAAACTGGAATTGAATATGATGTAGATTTTGTTTTATTATTCATAGTGTTGTACTTTGCAAAGGCTGAACTATTTACTCATTTTCTTAACAGTCTTAGTGGTCTAGTAATTTTAATACGTTTCTACATACTGTAAGTAGTGCTGGTCGTGTGAATTTTAAACTCACAAAAATGGATGGTCTAGTTTTCTCAATACACGGACTACTTTATTCAATTTTGTTCAAATTTGTAATATAGACTTATATGGTCAAGATTTCGCATGAGTTTGACGATGAGTGGAATTCAGGCATATTAATTAGGACGATCTTGCATGTGATTAGCTGATCTTGCCCCACTCTAGAGACTGCGTATCTGATTTCAAACTTGCCCCCACTCTAGAGACTGATTTCCAACGTACAGTAGTTAATAGGCTTAACCCATCGAGATCTCGAATGAGTAAGTAGTAAGAATGCACCGTGCATCATCTGTCCATCAAAAATGTTTTCTTCACACACTGGAAACTATTTTCTCAGTCGATTTCGATTGAGCGTGGGATCTCGGCTTATATAAAATGATCTCGGACGAATTCAATAAAACTTGCAAACCATTCTGAAGACTATATTTCTGATCCAATTTTGATCAGATAGTTTGGAATATGGGCTTATATCACAATCTCAGACAAGTTACAAAATGAGTGAGTTTCACGACTTTCAATGAGGTGATCTTAAATTTCATTAACTGAACTGGTTCAGTTCCAGAGGCCATATTTCGAGTCTCGTTTTAATGAAACATGGAAGATACGCTTATGTCATAAAGATGTCATAAGCTTTTAATAACGACTTAATGACTTATGTGTTTAATAATGACTTAATGACTTATGTGTTTAATAATGACTTAATGACTTATGTGTTTAATAATGACTTAATGACTTATGTGTTTAATAATGACTTAGTCCTCTGCACTTCATATTTCTTGTCTTGTTTAGAATAATCTTGGAATATGGACTTTAAACATGAATATCTCGAATGAATTCCACAACGATCCAAGCATATTAATAACATCGTCTTGCATCGTGAGATACGTGCATCTTGTTGAGGTGGTCTTGCATCTGATTGGCTGAGTTTATTACCTCTCTGGAGACCAAACTCTGGTCCGATTTTGACAAAACTTGGCATCAGGCCTCGTATAATAATGACGAGTTTTGCTAATGAGCAGGAAGCAGGCGCACTAATGAGATGATCTTACATCTGACTGAATGAGCTTTTAAGCACTCTTGTGAATCCACTAATCCATTTGTGATCCGATTTTAGTTTATTATATCACTATTATATCATCAAGATGTTGGATGAGTTTGATCATACGTGACACATGTTTATAAGGTGATCTTGTTTTTAATTGACTGAGTTTTTTAGCACTAGAGACCGAATTTGTACTGAATTTTACGCAGATTTGGTAAATATGCATATATCACTATGGTCTTAGGATGGCTATATAACATTTAAGATCTGAGCATATTAATGTAGTGGTTTTAACCTGATTGGTCTTAACCTGGTTGGTCTTAACCTGATTGGCTCAGCTTGTTAATTCTTGATATAATGATTTTGAGATAGTTTCTACCTCACATAGGGTTATATTATTACAACACTACAGTGGCATGCAAAATGAACAGTCAACTGTCAAGTTTTCCAAACATTTGGGGATACCGCCTGAACTGTAACATGATAAACATCTCAGATTGATAGGCGTTTATGTTGTCAGTGGTAGGTCAGCTTTTATAAGATGACATCAATTAATCATCGCTAAAGTCACAAGATTGCAATGTAAACAACGACGCAAAAACTGCATACATTTATTTCATCCTATATATGCTTATAAATGTGTGTCAGTCCAAGTTTTAACCAGCCTTTTCGACACTGCCATTTCTAAAAGTTGACAGAAATACAAATAACTTGCCAAGACATGTCGCCTGAGGAAAATTTGAATCTTATGAACAAACGAGAAACAAATGTTTTCAAATACAAATAAGCACCAATCAGAACACAAACAAGGCAACGCAACTCAGGTATTTTGCAAAATCCCTACTAACAGTGTAATACTTAGTACCAACAAAGCTATATGTCATTATTAAATATTACGCAAAAAAGTATGAAAAACTAATCATACCAAATGTGAACATTTGTGCCAAATTTTAACCTATACGCGTGGACTGCCTTGTTAACACTTTATGTATCTATCGCTGGAAAGAAAAATAAAAGACTGAAATTTAAAGTGCGAAAATATGGTCGGTTAATTTGCTCACAAACATAGACAAGCGTGCAACATTTGTACTTGTGTGTGACTGCATTGTTTATGTAGAGTAAATACGATTCAGTAAGACCGACGATCGGGTTAGTTGACATGCCGGCCAATATATTTAGTGGAGGAAGAACACGGGAAAACCACTGGAAGACCCACCGACCCACGTGAAGCTACTGGCAAACTTTCACATATACCCATGCTGGTTGAGCCGAGACTCGAACCCTCGCGGATAAAGGCGAAATGTCAGTGATGTGTAAAGGCGACAGTCTTAGACCACCCTGCCACTCGGGACCCAGACCGATGCTCAGACAAATAAATAAATGGATGGACTCGATCGACGAAGGCATGGTGTCTCGCCTTAACAACGGTGGTTTGAAGGCAAAAAGCAGTGTTTTCAGTGCATCATAGACTTTAGAGCTGAGCAACATTGTTCTGTGAAAAAAAAGCACAAACACAAATTCCATTAAGTATTGTGCATTATTTAATTTGTCTCATTACTACTATAAATAAATGTTTACAGACGACAGTGAGGTCATTACTTGCCAAACTTGTCTAGGAAAGATTGATCTACGGCCATGAATTCTTTATCCGTAAGTGTGTTGGAAACATCGTAGTGCGTACTTGAACTCGTTTTACAATGTTCGATAATTTATGATTGGTCTTTTTATACGTTTAAAGCTTACTGTCAAACATCGATTGATTTTTCAATTTTGATTTCACATAGGCAAGCATTACATCTTGAAATTAGCTTACGTAATGTAAATTAACGTGCCTTCAATTGCTATTGTTGCATGTAATATAAGAATTTTCTGTAATGAAACCGCGGCATGATAATACGTATAAAATGCACACACTCAGTGCATCACCCAGGGTCACGTTACGAGTTCAAAACCTTGATAATGCGGACAATAATGCATGAAAATCATATAGATATCCGAATAGTGTTCGTATCCCATGCATGATAAACATCTAGATATCTGTAAACAATGTTTGTATCCCATGCATGATTATCATCTAGATATCCGTATACAGTGTTTGTATTCCATGCATGATAATCATCTAAATATCCGTATTCAGTGTTTTTATACCATGCATAATAATCGTATAGATATCCATATACAATGTTTGAATCCCATGCATGATCATCATCTAGATATCCCTATTCAGTGTTTTTATACCATGCATGATTATCATCTAAATATACGTATAGTGTTTGTATTCCATGCATGGTTATCATCTAAATATACGTATACAGTGTTTCTATTCCATGCATAATTATCGTATAGATATCCGTATACAGTGTTTGTATTCCATGCATGATTATCATCTTGATATCATTATACAGTGTTTGTATTCCATGCACGATTATCATCTAAATATCAGTATACAGTGTTTGTATCCTATGCATGGTTATCATATAGATATCCGTATACAATGTTTGTATTCCATGCATGATTATCATCTAGATATCAGTATACAGTGTTTGTATCCCATGCATGGTTATCATATAGATATCCGTATACAGTGTTTGTATTCCATGCATGATTATCATTTAAATATCAGTATACAGTGTTTGTGTTCCATGCATGATTATCATCTAGATATCAGTATACTGTGTTTGTATTCCATGCATGATTATCATTTAAATATCAGTATACAGTGTTTGTGTTCCATGCATGATTATCATCTAGATATCAGTATACAGTGTTTGTACTCCACGCATGATTATCATGTAGATATCAGTATACAGTGTTTGTATCCCATGCATGATAATCATATAGATATCCGTATACAGTGTTTGTATCTCATGCATGATAATTATATACATATCATATACAGTGTTTGTATCTGCAACGCACCTGCATGCAATACTTGTGTCCATAATGATACATCATCATCATCAATATATTTGTTACAGTATGTATAGACGTCATCAAGATATATGTATGCACTGCTGGTGTCCACAGTAGAGATAAACACGAATTTTGAGGAAGTACCAAGGTGCAAAGAAACAGCTGTTATGTGAAATGTATATAAAGTTTAATAATTGCAAACATCAAAGGACAAACTTATATTTCGCAGGTTTTGTTTTCCTATTATAATTAATTACATTTCATAATTCTTATTAAATTTGCTTCGAAATGATTATCCAAATCTGATAATAGTTAATAATAATAATAATAATAATAATAATGTGGACTTAGGACTGCGCTTAATCTTTAGAAGCTCTAAGCGCTTTATAATATTAGATAACACATAAAGTCATATACAAACACCATAAAATTACAAAACAAAAACATGCTGACAATGATTAAGGAAGTAAACATTATTAAGTCTTAAAGTTCTTGTAGAGAAATTGTGAGTTTTAAGAGCACACTTGAATGAGATCATAGTGTCCTCGTGTCTAAGAACTATGGGCAGTTCGTTCGATGCAGCTAGGCCTTTGTAAGCAAATTTGCGTTGTCCGTACGACTTCGTTTTAGCAGTGGGAAAAATGAAAATGGGAGTGTTGGAAGAGGAGCGTAAGTTTCTAGATGGGGTGTACACATTGATGATGTCAGATAGGTATATTGAACTAGAGCCAATTTACGAATGTAGCATAATGTGTGTGTGTGTGTGTGTGTGAGAGAGAGAGAGAGAGAGAGAGAGAGAGAGAGAGATTTGGATTGTTAAAGTAGCCTTAACAACTTTATTCAGTCATATCGCTACGATGTCTGCGGTGTGGCAGTTTATAGTGATGTCTAGCACTGGGGCATCATGCCACTGACGTGTAGCATGATGTCCCACCCAGTCACATCAGCCTGACACCAGGCCGACCAGTCCTAACACTAACCTCTTAATGTTGAGCGCAAAGCGAGGCAGCTGCTAGTACTATTTTTATAAGTCTTTGGTATGACTCGGCCGGGGTTCAAAACCAGCGACCTCTCGCATCCGTCGCGGACGCTCTATCCTCTAAGCCACCGGAGCGGTCAAATGTAGCATAGTGAACAGATCTTGTGTTTGATTCTGGATCGAACGGGAAACCAGTGAAGGTCACAGAGCAAGGGCGAGGTGTGCCCATTTCTTGGTAGTCTAGGATGATACGTTATGAACATTTTGAAGTTTCTGTAGTAGATACTGAAACGAACCAGATAGAAGTGAATTGCAATTGTCCAGTCTTGAAGGTACTGTGTTACGTATATTTTATTCGCATTGTTTGTTACTTAACCTTTTTAATTTTTAATTTTTTTTTATTTCATGATATGCTGTGGGTTATGTAAAATTGTAGTTTTGTATCTGACCATGTCCAAAATCAGTGATAGGTTTTCTTACTGAAGGATAAATATTAGGATTTTGATCTTGGTCTGAGTCAAGGAAATTGTGTTTACGATGTTCTTTATTATTTTTATGGTAACAGACCTTCTAAATATAACTAAGATTTTATCTTGTGAAGATTTGGAACCTTGTAGAATGAAATCTTCCATTAGTCTTTTAGGCCATAATATTTTTTTGGAAATGCTAACTGTGACCTAGGTCGAGCAGAGCAGTATAAAATCTTGTTTACTGGAAAAAATTATTTATTCCTGCAATAACATAGAAATCAGTCTTATTGGTATGTCCAGTATTTCATTGGGCTTGAATTTATTTATTCAAATTATGTATTCACTGGAAATACAAATTGTTCATCTAAAATAATATTCTTGGAAATAGAGACTTTGTTTTATTCAAATAAGGATATATTCTTGGATAGGGGCCAGACCATTCCGGTGGCCTAGTGGTAGAGCTTCTGCCTCGAATGCGAGAGGTCGCGGGTTCGAAGCCCGACCGAGTCATACCAAAGACATTTAAAAATGGTATTAACAGCTGCCTCGCTTGATGCTCAGCATTAAGAGGTTAGTGTTTGGACTGGTCGGCCTGATGTCAGGATAATGTGACTGGGTGGGACATTATGCTACATGTCTGCGGCATGATGCCCCAGTGCTAAACATCACTATAAACTGTCACACTGCAGACATTGTAGCAATATGACTGAAAAATTGTTAAAGCTACGTAAAAAATCTAAATCACACATCACACACTATTGGGGCCATCACAGGCACATCAAAACTTTCAGCATTGGATTTATTTTGGAATACCACTAAAGTTTATTCAGAACTTTTCTCATCAGGACTTGTGTTAATAATTCTATGATTATTTGAGATTTAATTCGCAATACCGTAAATACTTTTTTTTTACAGTTTCACTTTGTATTTTAGGGAAATAAATTGTTTGTTGAATTTTACTAAACTTGCTAGTTTTTTTAAAAATCTTTTCTGTTACTTTCTTTAAAGATCATACAGTCGTAATGCTAAGAAACACACAACTGTTTCAATGGCATCAACCGAAACAAAACTGAGAATGGAGCTGATGCGTCTCAGTCCCGGATATGCAGCCTTGCATATGTTCATTACATGTGCAATCAGAGTGTACTGTCGAGAGTGATACCTAGGTTACGTAATGTGTAAACTTAATGTTGGCATTGTGATACTTATTGTTTGAGGTAAAGGATATGAATGATAAAGTCTTTTCGTAGTGATCAGGATGGCTTCGGTCGTATCATCATTCATCTGCAGCTTGTTACATGTCATCCATGACTTCACATCGGAAATACACCTTTCTACGCTTTGGATCGTAGCCTCGCCTTCAGCAGGGTAGCTAGATTGTGTATTTGAGTGTCATCAGCGCACAATTGGTGAGACACCGGATATCGGTCTTTGACGCTTGAGAGCGGCTGAGTGTACAGAAGAGAACGGAGCCGAGAACAGATCCTTGTGGAACACCAAAACACACACTGGGCTGGAATGTTTTCCAAATATGGACACAATCTGTGTCCTCTTGACAGAGAAGGCGTAGAAATATAGTAAGGCTGGATCGTGAAAACCAAATGCATGCTGGAGACGGTGAAGTAAAATATGGTTTATTTTGTCAAATGCCGCAGACATTAGGGTGAGGATTGTAATCTTTCCACAATCCAAAGCAGAGAGAAGCTCGTTAACTACTCTCAGAAGGGCAGTTTCAGTTCAGTACTATGGTGATGGCGATATGCAGATTGTACATTGCTAAAAAGACTATTTGAATTCAGATGATATTCGAGTTGGGACAGAAAAACTTGAGCTAAGACTATTTTGAATGAGTGAGAAGTTACAACAGGTCAGTAGTTTCTTAAATAATTCGGATAAAGAGTTAATTTCTTCAACAAAGGCTTAATAGTGGCAGTTTTAAAAATGACGGGAATTCCCCGGATGAGAAAGAAGTACTGATAACAATACTGAATCTAAGCACTCAAGTAGCAACGATGTCGGAATCGGATCAAGTTCACGTGACTTTGGGGCGTTCTCCATCACAATTGTATGTACCAAATCTATAGAGACAGATTCAAATACTGTTAAAGGTTGCAGTGTATATTCTGCATCACAATTGTATGGCGACGGTGGGTCAGTTGAAATTGTGTGTCAAGTTTATCTCTAATAGTTTGAACTTTGTCACGGAAGAAATTTGCAAACAGGTCCGGAAGGTCGACCGTAGAGAAGGTCGTTGGAAATGGTGTACATTTATTCCTTGATATTAGCTTGTTCGTAATCTCGAAGAGATCTTTGCAGCTGAAATTTTTAGAGATCTTAGCATTGTAGTAAGCTGAGTTTGCTGCATAAACTATGTTTGTAACGATGTTTGTAACATTCAGCTTAGTAGCTTCGTGGATTTGCTTATGAATAGTGAGGTTGGTGGAAAGCCAAATCATCTCAGCCTTACGGCGTTCTCTTTTAGCACTGGGAAGCTGGTCACCTACACTACTTTACCATGGAGAACATTTGATATTTGGCACTTGGTCGCCGGGATATGTTTGTCAAGCAATAAACGCAAGCACTTTTCAAAGTTGTACTGCTATAGCAGGTAACGAAGTTGTTAGATCCGCTTGTATGTCATACATTAGACCAATTCAATTTATCATACAGAAGTTTCTCTTAGTAGCACACATAGTTGGAGGGTTAGGGACTGATACATTGAAATGGCATATGACGCAGAGGTGACCTGATGCAAGTTCGCTGGACAGCAATGAAGAATGTAGACTATTATCATCAGGCATACGAAAAATCCAGTCTAAAATGTGACCATTCTTATGTTTAAGTTATGTTGCGAGGATAAATAACGGTCCAAAGAAGGAAACTGAGAAATAGGAAAAAACGACGATTGACAGTTTAGTAGCGCATTAAGTAATATTATGTCAAAAAATTATAAACATTTATACACGTCCAAAGCATATTCTTAAAGACCCATGTTCTTTCCAACTCAATAAAATCAACCGAAGAGAGCTTCTCGAAAGAAAGGAGAAAGTGGTGAGATTCCCAACTCTCTCATCGGATCATCTGGCCTGTTTTTTATTCCTAGAAAGTCCAGCAGGAGAAGAATCAACAATGATTTAAGATAAAAGTTGGCTACATCGAAGCTGAGTAGTTTTTTTTATTCATACATGAAGTTGCTTTCCCACCGGATTTTCAATCGTATTGTCCGTATGTAGTATTTAATATTGTGTCAAATGCAAGTATTTATATTTCGCATGAATCAAAGATAAATGATGACACAAAGATAAATTATAATACAAAAGATAAATGATAATATATTCATTTGGTAACAATAACATACCGCATTACTGAACTTAGGTTTATAGAAATGAAAATGGGGGTGGGGGAGACACAACATTAAGTCGATGGAACTAATAAAATATAACACGTATTTAATATTAAAAACAACTGTTGGATTCCGAAATATTTGTTCAAAACGTGTTTGATAGTATTTCTCTGGAAATCCTAAAAAATCATTTGATGTTTTCTAACATACGGAGAAAGCTATCGACATCGACATATTCAAACGTTTCGAACATCTTCACAGTAGATTACATTATATAACACGCTACAGTACATGTACAAGACATTATGAATCTCTCGTATGCTAGATAAAAGTTTGTTATTGGTAAGCGTATGCCTTAGAGCCAAATGTAACAGCAAGTTGTAGATATATCATGCAGCGGTCGCATAGCAAAATATTGCTCCCAATCTGTATGTTCGTCTGAAAGTATGCAACCAGTTACAATTGACTGCAATTGTATCAACTAATTTTCTCTGATTCTTCCGCTTAATCACATCATTGGAATGGAAGCTTCTATCTTAAACGGTGCACTTTGGAGCATCACTGCTGGAGTAGGTACGCAAACGCACGACAAACGGG
The DNA here is from genome assembly GCA_016617855.1 of Megalonaias nervosa. Taxonomy (NCBI): domain Eukaryota; kingdom Metazoa; phylum Mollusca; class Bivalvia; order Unionida; family Unionidae; genus Megalonaias; species Megalonaias nervosa. The sequence continues at coordinate 13,742 of JAECUM010095430.1, forward strand.
CAGATAGAATCGGAGCAGAGACAGCATACCCCCACCCCTTCGCAAAAATGAGCGCACAGTAACTGGAATGTTCCTTTCCTACAGTAAACTTTCTTCAAGTTTGATGATTACATTTATGCACTGGAAACGCTTAAAATACAGAAGCTTTTAGGGGATTTACTCTATGGGTTCCAACTAGGGCTCCCATACCATAGACCCTTGGCCTACATTGCGTACCGATAATAATGGATTGGCCACTGGCAGAATAATATAAGCTCTTTCTTTATGCTTTTGAATTGCCTACAAGCAATGAAGAGTATTATGAGTAAAAAAAGCAACAAGAAACAACGAAACATTTATTTTCTGGTCTTTTCTTTCCTGCTCTTGACCCGTCTCTTTGAATCCATCTTAGTCCGATTAGATACACCTGAACATACCTAGGTAACATGGCGTATCTGGATCAAGTATATACTTATATATAAACAAACATGAAGTGCACTGGATCCAGCAAGGGATCACGTGTGTCTGAAACTGATTAACTTAAAATGCAATAAACTGATAAAGAACAGTGCAAAACTAGTATTTAACCAGCCTGAGTGCTTTAGACTCTGAATGATTCTTTTTTCAAAGGCATATACAACACATAGACAAGACAACAAATAAAACAGAAAAACCGTAGTGTTTGCAAAACTTTACATGGCTGTTTCTACAGGAATTAAACCTTTAAATTTATTATGTTTCAACTAGTTTATATCAACTTGTTGCGGATACAGTAGTTAGATACTAGTTTTCAGTTTATTGCATATATATATATATATATATATATATATATATATATATATATATATATATATATAAACACTGGGGGGAGATGGAGACGTATGCAATTCGACTCATATTAAGTTCGCGAAATTTATACTGGATCTACTGAAGAGGTATTGGAGCTATTGCCAAATATGGACCTAACCCCCTAATCTATGTAACTTTTTACTAAGCATTCTAACAAACTTAAATTTCGTTCGCAAACAACTTGCATGTTGCAACACCAGTAGACCTACTCTACAGACTGATATAGATCGATATAGACCTACACTAGAGATTGAAATAGATATAGACCTACTCTACAGACTGAAACAGGTAGAGACCTACTCTACAGACTGAAACAGATGCAGACCTACTCTACAGACTGAAATAGATACAGACCTACTCTACAGACTGAAATAGATACAGACCTACTCTACAGACTGAAACAGAGAGATATAGACCTACTCTACAGACTGAAATAGATCAATACAGACCTACTCTACAGACTGAAATAGATACAGACCTACTCTACAGACTGAAACAGGGAGATATAGACCTACTCTACAGACTGAAACAGAGAGATACAGACCTACTCTACAGACTGAAACAGATAGATACAGACCTACTCTACAGACTGAAATACAGATACTACAGACTGAAATAGATATAGACCTACACTACAGACTGAAATAGATACAGACCTACTCTACAGACTGAAACAGATATAGACCTACACTACAGACTGAAACAGATAGAGGCCTACTCTACAGACTGAAATAGATAGATATAGACCTACTCTACAGACTGAAACAGATAGATACAGACCTACTCTACAGACTGAATAAAGATCTAAGAAGAAATACGTTTGTTACGCTTCTTGACAAAAGTTATGATATCGAATTAGAGTTCAATAATAGTGGTATATTTCTAACGGACAACTTTCCAAATGTCTATGACGTAGTTATGTTTTAAACATCATGAATTATTGCAGAGAGTTTGAACCTGTGCTTGAATTTCTTACTTACGAAGTTTACATAATACGGAGCCCAATCTGCGCCGGCAGATCAGGATGTATGATATTCTTTCTAATTAGATTGTGATCACCCAGCGTAGTACGATGCAACTAGCCGACTGCAATACAGGTGGAGTTCGAAATTGGTAAACCATTTTAAAAATTGATGTTTATTGCTGTAGCCGAATTTCAAGTTAAAATATGTTTACATTTGAAACTATTATTTCTCGTGTTATCAAAGTGGCTCGTATCTGTTTAATACTAAAAGCCTAAACCCTGTTGCCAAAGGAAGATTAGTTTCACAAAAAAAGTACTGGGATTCTTGAAATTTAGACCTGAATGCACGCAGTCAACAAAAAAGGAATCTTGACTGCCTGAATGCAACTGTCGGTGCCAATCTTGTAATGAGGCAACGATGTACACATGTACAATCGACGTGATCTTTGCATCTAAGGTCAGCATGTCTCTTTCTTGAAGTACGTTTAAAAAAAAGCAAAAGCAATATTTTTAGCATTCCATTTTCTCACACTGTCTTCAAAAAAAATAAAATACACTGAAATTCAGTATCGGGGGTAGGGGGAGTGAGACATGTTGTCGTAACAAATCTTATGGGAATCCTTATATACGAAAAAGTACAAAGTCAAAGTGAAAACTTTGACCGTCAGTTTTAATCTACCGTTCACATACAGCGTGTTCTGGGTAATTAGAAAACCTTCAGAGCCGCAAATCTGTGTTCGTATTATCCGTGGGTTGAATACAACTAAAACCAGACATAAAGCCAAAACGTACGTGTAAATATTCAACGTAAAAAAAAAAAAAAAATTGTAAAAATGAATTTGAGGTGTCAACATCTTTTCCGTTTTCAAAGACAGAGTTTCTTCCCTGCTTAACGAAAGCAACAACTGTAATTACGTGACTTGTGAGATTTTAATGCAAATGCTACCGAAAGAGTTGCACAAAAAATCTAGTGCTTTTGTTTAAATTTTAAAGTTAAATTTGTCACATATTTGTTTGCATTATGGTCAATAACATACACTTTAAATTCACGCATATTTTTTTTTTCTAAGAGATTATTAAATACTCAGGTTTATCACTGCGAGGAAAACAAGTTTATGTCAAGCAAAATCATGTTTACACCTTACCTTGAAATGAAGGATATCGTTGTGCCTCATTTCAACCTCCATGACGATTTTTCTGATTCCTCGACCGAACGGTCCATTTCCTTTCAATTCAAGGTTTACTCTTATGCCAAACGCTGTATCCTCCTGGCCTACAACAGTGTAACCCACGTGCTCTGAAAAGTAACAGTCGGGCACGACATCACCTGGTTGAGGGTCATACGTACATTTCCGCTCCTCGCATTTTTCTTTAGTTAAATTTTCCACTTTTCCTATGGCTTCCGGAAAACAATCAATTCTTCGAGACAGCTCTTCTGATGACGGTGGTAATGAAGCACTGGTTAACATAGTCGTCAGCTGCGTCGTTTTTGACGTTATCGTTGATATTAGATTGCCTTTAGTTTGAACAAAAGGAGCTGTTTCCGGGCTAGAACTTTTCCCAGATTCATTTGATTTTTCTCGCGTGGTAAAAACCACAGTCAATCCAATAACTGCAGCTAACACAATTAGAAGCACAAGCACAATCACTACTCTCTTGAAGCTGAAACCAGATAATTTACCACCGCTCTCTTCTTTCTGTAGTGGTCCCTCCTCAACAAATGTGTACATTTTCTTCCCCAATTTCAGTAGACAATGTCTGAACTAAAAAAACGTGTTAAACATATTTTCCAGATCTGCTGTCTAGTAGAGCACCGAGCTATTTGATAACGAGTCGTGTAAAGACAACGGATATATTTATCTATCGGGAATGGCTATTACTGCTCTTGTCACACCCGATAATGACCTAGCATTTGTTTCATGTTCACGGAAGTGTTATTTATGACTCTGTTGATAAATTAAATGAGTAAATTTGATATTAGTTAGCAGAGAGATATTTAATAAAGACTACAAGAAAACATCATTGCTCACTAATATTTTGATACTTTATAGTACTTACTTAACTAGAATCACGAACCTTTTTAATGACCTTGAATCACTGACGCGGGCATTTACTACACCTAAAGGATTGTCAGTGTTTATTAGCATGCACAGTAGTAATGCGATTCATTAAAAGCTTTCGTAATACCTTCAGTTATAAATACCATAAATTTCCTAGTAACGTGTTGACAAACATGATCTAACACAGAGTTGCTTGTAACAGCACATCCTCTAGGCAAGCAGCAGAGAGGGTGAACCCTACAACTTTGTAGAGACCTTATTTTTGAAAATTAAGGGTTCCCTGAAAAAAAAGAAGTTTTTGCTTTAATAATGAAAACTTCTTTAATTGACCAGATTTTTTCACAATCTGGTCACGTGCGTATGTCATTCACCCACTCTGCTGCTATAAATTAAACAGCCATATAGATATTATCAATAATGAGTATCGGAGAACCACACTCAGCTAAATTAGCTCGAGAGCGACTAGAGGCAATTAAAAAATATCTACCTGTTCGTGATTCTGTTAAGCAACAACTACAATCGCGACAGGAGTCTCAGGTGGAATTTACAGAAGGTACAGAAAAATTATTTAAACCGATTGTCGAACCAACGAAGAAAATTGTTACAGCAACTGAGGCAACACAACGAGCTCTTGAAACATTACCTGCTGATATTGCTGGTCGTATTCAAGCTGCTCAACCACCACCACAAGCAGCTCAACAACCACCACAAGCAGCTCAACAACCACCACCACAACCACCAAGAACCAGAACTAAGATAATAGATAAATTTACACCTGAAGGTATTGCTGCTATCAGGAATCCAACCCAATTATTTGATATTGCCGCGTATGGATATTATGAAAGAAAAAAATATGTAAAACCAGAATATATTAAATCATTAAGCTCTGCCAATTGGATCAGAGATGTATATCGTGTCGCTACTGGTATTCCAGAAATCAGATCTAATGAAGATATTATAGATTTTAATAAATTTGATGATGATGTACATAAACATATAAAAGAAACTGAACAAGATAAACGATTATTACCACAATTTGAATTACCACCACCACAATTTGAATCATCACCAATATCATCACCACATCTCAAATTTCCATCACCAGAGCAACCAATACCACGACTGCAACCACTACTACAACAACACAAGATACTACAACAACAACAAAAGATACAACGACAACGAGAACAACGAAAACAAGAACGACAAGAAACGATAAAACAACGACAAGAACGACAACAAAAAGAAGAATTTGCAATATTACCACAATCACCACAGATTAAATTACCACGATCACAACAACTACAACTAGCCCAAACAACAGGTAAGGAAGAAGAAAAATTATTTCAAGACGTCCTTGGGGCAACTGGAAGTGGTTTAGGAAGTGGTCTTATTACTTGTCCCAATAATATCCTTGCTGATGTTGATCGACTAGAAATCCTCATCGGAGGAAAACGAGCTGGTAATAATTCATCAGAAATCATTAATGAAGCAGCTGATATTTGCAAACGATTATTTAGTGGCGGCATCATGGATATTAATGTGTATCGATCTCTCATTAATGAAATCGCCGACGATTATTATAGTGATTAAGTATGTAATTAGTGATAAAAACAATTAATAATAACAATGATCGTGCATGGTACTCAACGTGGACCTACCATGGTCAGGGTAATAAACTCTCGATTACCGGTATACAAAACGACCTACGGAGATGGACTAGGTGATGTTATTCAGGGTCTGTTTAGAAGGATAGCCCCAAAAGCACTACCGATTGCAAAGCAACTAGGAATGAAAGCTATTGATGTTGTTCGTGAAAAAGGTGTAAGCGCTGTTGGTAATCTCGCTAGCAAAGCATTCTCAGCGATCAAAGATAGACTATCACGATTAATACGCAGACCGACTCGACCTGTGAAATTACCTAGCACTGAAGTGATGCCAGCAAATATCAGTAAAATAATAAATCAAGCCGCTAATCAAAAACTAGCGGAGTTAGCTGATATCCCGATGTCGGAAAAGGAAAAAAATATAACCGCTAGTCTGATAGCAGGAAGTGGTCTTCGAGTTAGACGAAGACGATAATAATAAAGATGTTTAAGCGCATATCTGATCCCGCGTTTGACATGGACGCACCAGTTCTCAAAGATGAGTCTGTGCGCGATTATCAGTATTATTCTTATGACGCACGAATTCCAGATCAGCGTGGACGAATTGAACTACAGGTTCAAGATACAAGTAGGTATTTTCTACCTGCTGAGGCTTTTATTGAAGTAGAAGGTGAAATTTAAATAACGCTGTTCCTGCAGCACCAGTACCATACGCCGCTGATATTAGGGTTGGTTTATTAATAATGGTGGTATGGCGTTATTTGATAGCGCTACGTACATGATTGACGGAAAAAATATTGAATCAATCCAGAAAGACGTCGACGTTGCAACGACAATACTTGGTCTTGCGAGATACAGCGACGATTACTCAAGATCAGCTGGTCCATCAATGATGTTCTCAAAAGATACTTCTGATCACCCTGATAACATTCAATACAATATTAGACAACCTAGAAACAACCTCAATAACGCTGACGCTGATGTGTGGCCGGTGGTTCATGGTTCTAATCCAAATTTCAGCTTAGGATTTGCAGCGCGTCGATCAATGTTGAAAGATGGAAATAGAAGATTTTCATGTGCAATTCCACTGTCACATATTTTTGGATTCTGTAGAAATGTTAGAAAAGTCATTTTCGGAGCCAAACATACGGTTGTACTTGTACGAAAAGGCGATGATAATGATGCATTATGGAGACCTATTGGTGATGCTGGTAAAGTAATACTAACAAAACTTTCCCAGTGGATGCCAGTGATGACTCCAACAATATCTGAAGAAGATCGGTTGTTATCTTTTATGAGTCAAGGTGGTAAATCAATGTTGTCATGGTTAACAATGACCACAGATGCTGTTCAGAGTGCAATTGATGGTTTATTTACATGGCAGATAGCTTCTCAGCAGGGTGTTTCTGCACCAAGACATATATTTATTGCGTTTCAAAATGCTGTACGAGTAAACGATCAAACACGTAGTCACACGATATTTGACCAAATCGGTGTTTCTGAGATTTCATTAAGGATAAATGGACATCAAGAACCATCCGAGGATATATTACTGAATTTTGGAAATAATCATGTAGCACGTGCATATCATCGATTAATGACATTCATGGGACGTGATCAAAACATTGATACTGGTTTACAAATATCGCAGCTAGATTTTACATCGCTGTATCCGATTTATTACTTTTCACTAGAACATTTAGATTTAACCAGACAATCTGTTGTAGATATTCACCTTCGAGCTCGTGTGTCAACAGCAGCTATTGCTAATTACAGAGCAATTGCAGTTATACTCAGCGATAAATCGATGTTACTCGAAGGTGTTGGTGGACGAATGAGAGTTATTGATGCTCCAGTAGAAAACATGTAATTAGATCGTTCATAATAATTAATAATGTCATATCATCACGTTAGTGTGAGTCTGACTCCTGGTCAGATTAAAAGGCTGCAATCAGCATCAAAAATAATTGTGGAATAAAAATATCGCTAAAGCGAGAACAGATGACCGGTGCAAATAAACTATCGTTGACCGAGCGTCAGTTCAAAAACTTCAACGACGCTAAAAAATCAAATAAAGGCGTCAAACTTAATCTTTCTGCGGGCGCCATCAAAGATATTGCTAAAACGGGTGGTATATTTCCGCTTCTTGCAGCAATACCAGCATTAATAGCAGCTGCAGCACCCAGCTGTTGCAAAGGCAGCTGCGCTAGGTGCTGTTGGAACTGCTGCTGGAATGGCGTTAAAGAAAGCAACCGGACAAGGAATCAAAAAAAAGGGAAGAGGTTTAAGATTACCAGGAACCCCGCCTTCGTGGTACGGAAAGGGTCTAAGATTACCAGGGACCCCAGGTACGGAAAGGGTCTAAGACTTCCCGGGACAGTTTACTAATAACACCCATGTCCAATTTTGATTTACTTAATGCTGCTAAGCAATTAAAAATAAAAAATTTCAGAGGTGTTTTTATGCGCGATCAATTACCTACCGTTGCAATGCAACATGAAACCGGTATTATTAATCTCGATAAAAATTCTGGCCCAGGCACGCACTGGGTCGCATATGCAATTGATCCACGTGGAATTATTTATTTCGATTCGTATGGATTAGCACCACCGAAAGAATTTCTTTATTACATTAGCAATAATACTGCTCCAATCTGGTATTCAACGCTACCGACACAAAAATAACTGATCCTCCAATATGCGGTCGTGAAACCCTCGCTATGCTTGATGCTGTATCAAAATCAACAGCACCGCCTCATAAAGTCGTACACGCGTTCACTACGTTACGTCATAGTACTTAAACTGATATCAGTAAATATAATGGTAGATATTTATGGAAGATCCTCAGGTAGAGCTCAGAAGGTCGATTTATCTAAATATGCAACCATTGATCAGCTCAGAAATGAAATCGATGATTTATTAAATATAACGAGTGTGGATCAAAATGAAGTCGTCGTTTTTCAGGACAAACAAGGACGATTAAAAACGAGTAACATACAACTACTAGATGTTCTTGTACGAATTCCCAACGCGGTTGTTAATAATGTCGTTACTTTCACTGATCATGGTAAAATACAGGATTCCGGTAAGTCGGTTAACGATTATGTTAAGAAAACTGGTGATGTATTTACCGGTGATGTTATTATGTCAGGAAGAAAAATTACGTATCTTGGAGATCCAATCGCAGATACAGACGCAGCAACAAAAAAATACGTCGATGATCAAGAATCCAAATACGTGTCAGTGCGCGGTGGTATAATGCGTGCATTTCTCGACATGAATAATAATGGTATTAATAATCTCAGAACACCAGAAACAGATTTTGACGCTGCAACGAAGAAATACGTCGACGATAGGGAAATTCCAATAACGACTTCGTTAACGACAATTAATGATGGAATTGCTTCATTTAGAACTGAATATTTTAATCACGTACAAACATTTCTAAATTTTCGTAGAAATGTACACAGATCTATTAATGACTTTTTTGGAACTCCACCAAATGTTATTATTAATCTCGCTGACATTAACGCAAGACTCAACGATATCATTAGTGGTATTCCTAATATTATTCAAAAAACTAATCTCGTTAAAATTCCTCACAAGCAGATCATTAATATCGTGTACACAGTCGCATCAGGAAAGGCAACATGGACACCGGAAAATAACACTTTTAAACACACTGCAGAGGTTACTGGTGTATACAGATTATCTGTATTTAGTAGTGCAAAATTCAGTATATTTACCACATTTCCATGGCGTCATTCAACCGATGATTTTTCTGGAATTGTGTCTATAGTGTTAAATAAAGATACTGAAGAAACGTTTATGCTGATAGCAAATGATAAAAAGTTAACCGCAGCGACTTATTGGTGGTGTATTGAGTTCATAGCCGAAACTCCTCAATTAGTTACCTAGATAAATATAATGAATCAAGAGTCATTTATCGACGTTCAACGTCACAGATACGCTCAAGTATGTGAGTGTCAAACTAAACTAAAAAATATCATCGACGATTACACGATAAAGGTAAAAAAATATCGTCGTCGTATGGTTGTTATTGATATAATGGTATACTCGGTTTCTGCTGTTATTGCTGGAAGTGGATTATTATTATCAACGATAACGATGACAGCGCCTGCAGTTGTAACGATTATAGTTTCAACGGCAACAACATGCGCAGGTATTTTCAGTATTATCGCTAAGAAAATATCTACGTGTACGAATAATAAACTAAACGAGTATATAATGAAATTACACACAGCAACAGCCGCATACACTAAATTATGCTCGTATATTTCAGCGTATCTCGGTGATGGTAAAATATCCGATGAGGAGTTCGTAACGATAATGAAAACCTACGATGAAGCGTTCATAGTGGAACGCGATGCGTTCTCTAGTGAACGGAAAGATGGAGAATTAAATAATAACGATAATAATAATGTCAGAGTCGCAATTACTTCAGCAGATCGTAGCTAATACAACGCCGTCAAAAACTACTATGATATCATTAAGTTCAACCAATCCTGAATTTAGCGTTAATTTTCCGACTGCAATTCCAGCAAAGGAAATAGCATTAGCGCAATTACGAGTTTATTATAGTTGGCCTAATATTATATCAAAACCGTTTGGTGGACAACAACCAAATAATTCACTGGTATTTGCGAATAAGAATAAACCGGATGGAACACCTGACTGGCAGGTTGTTGGAATTTCAACGGGTAATTATCAAATAGAACAGATTAATGATGAATTCCAACGCAGAATTAAATCTATCACGGGGAAAGAATCTAAAATAGCGATTACTGTTTATGAACCAACACTATCTGCGGTTATTGAAATAAATTCTCCTGATTATCTCGTAGATATTTATCAAAGTTCGATCAGATCAGTGTTAGGATGGCCTGATGTCGCACCTGTTTATAATGGAGTTTCAGAACCAAAACTAGAAGAATTTAAAACGAGTGAAGAAAAATTCATTAAAAATCCAGAATATCGAGAAAATTATCCATGGAGATATATATTATTTAAATCTGATCCAAACGACGATATATATAATTTTACCGATTTTTACGGTAAAAGAATTCCCAAGATGACTAGATCAGCATTTAATGCTATCGTTATACCAGAAGAGGGGCAACGAAATATTGTTGATGTAGGATTTATTAAAGAATTTTTTGATGATCTTAAGCCTGAATACGATAAAACGTTTAATGATTTAAGAAATTTACTTATTTCATTATCACAACATTATAATGAAAGTGTAAAGCAGCAAATAATCGAGTCAATAAAACATTTAAATAGGATCTTATTCGATTTATACATCGCCAATCGAAGTATTATAAACGTTGCGACTGATCTTAGTAGAAGTGGTTACACAAGATCAAGTACTAAACAATTATTTCTTGATCATTATAAAATAACAGAAAAAGATTTACAAACATTTGTTATACCAGATTTAAATAACGCTGAAATGAAGAAATCATTAAATGATCTTATTGAAGAATATTATCCGGGAGTAATTGAATCGTGGAGAAAAATAGCCCCACCACCGGTTATATTAAAACACAATAACAACCCCTTTGGTGCCGGTAGACATATATCACCGGGCATTGTAAACATAACAACAACAATTGCAGTCAATCTGGTATGTGATGTTATTGAAGGTAGCTATCAGGTAGATCTTTCTAAATCTAACCACCGCAGTGGCACTGCGGAGCAAGGGTACATATTATTCAGTTTTAGCCCGATTGTTCCACCAGGCTGGCTAATTGTGGCAGAACCAATTAATCCCGTTTACCTGCGAGTTCATAATCCATTTCTGACAAGAATAAATTTCAAACTTACAGACCAAAATAATAGAATTCTGGACACGAGGAACGAATCTCTTAATATAAACCTATATGTACGCTCATAGAACGTTTTTATTATAACAATATCCGGATATTATTCTTTTGTTTACATAAAATCCGTGAACTGTGGCTGCATATTGATTATTCCATAACATGTGCGTAAAGTTATTTTAAGACCGCTATATATTATAACTAAATCAATATCCGCTGTTACGGCCCACGCATAGACTCAGTGTTATACAGAATTATATATATTTTGGAAAACTAGAAATATAAAATCTCATTTTAGACAGAAAAATGTGGTTTTTGTTAAGAATATTGTAGTTTTTAGGAATAACGATGTGACTGACACATTGGTAAACACATGCTAACTTTTTCAATATGTATTTATAACAAGGTCCGATAGCTCAGTTGATAGCGTGTAGAAACTCTCATCCGGAGGGTCACAGTTCGAAACCCAAGAAGGATAAATTATCTGCGGGGGCGATTTTATGCCAAAATTTATAATTTATTGGGGGCTCCAGCCACCCCCGTCTTCAGAGTACACCAATCCACTACGTCAACACGTGGTGGATTCACTTTTGTGAATAACCCATTGGTTGATCGTTATGGGTTGGTGTGCTAGCGTGAAGACGGCATTTCATCATATCATCTCATCATCATCTCATCATCATATCATCTCATCAAAATATACAGCGGGGGGTGATATGAGGTCGTGACCTTGTGACTTCACTAAAGGGGTACCCCACACAGGGGCCATTCCAAAAGACACAATCGCAAACTAAAAATAAACCTAATGAGGTTCGGTCACAAAGACCAATCAGCCTTTGAGTTCTTAGAGTTTCGGTTGCGGATATCTAGGAATTCTTGTAAGGCAACAATAAACAGAATCTGATTGGTCACAAAATAAGACCTACACGTACAGACAACCCTCTGAGCCTCTAAAGTTTCGGTTACGGATATTTAGGGGTCTCTTTGGGGGTAAATGTCTAAACAAAGATTCGGAACCTCATTAGGTTTATCTGATACAACTATGGAATGGTAGACCGAATGTCACCCCGCGCTGTATATTTTTGTTTATTTTTATATTAAATATAAAAAATATATATATATATATGAACCAAGAAAACATCAATGATATTATTTCTGCTATTAAAAAACTAAAACATAACGGAATAAAAATATCTGATAATCTCGACCCTCAGAAAATCATGTGCGATTTTGAATTACTGCAACAGAGAAAATTTGATAATAAATATACATTATCTTCAAACTACAGATTCATAAAATTAATTTATCAATCCATGCTTGAATCACTAGCCATGGTAAACGACAATCAAATAAAGCTATTTGCACCTCTTGCACGTTCTATCGAAAATATTAAATCCGAACTGTCTCACGAGTACGAAAGAAAAAAGATTGTGGATAATCGTGTAATGCAATTAAGAAAGATTATGTTATCTGATTCTGTAAAAAATGATAATGACGCTGAGAGCGATGAAGGTGGACCCCTGACTGTAATTATGGCTAAACAAAACCCTTGGGAAAATTAACAGAGTCGAACTATTTGTTTTTGTAAGAATAGAGAGTTAGATATATTCAAATACTATCCGCTGATTATATATTTTCGAAAATGCAGATCTAGTAATATTATCTGCAACGAATTTTACTGAAGGTGATACTATGTCAAAATATTTGGCAGCAGAATTAATTGACTTGAACATAATTTCTTCCCCAGTCTCTGTATTTACGGATTTAATAGATCTTCTTGCAAACTTTTTACATTTTCCAGTATTTCCCCGTGCAGCATTCTGACTTTGTGTAATAGCCTGTAAGTTAGATAACCGATTATTATGGGGATTTCCATCAATGTGGTCAACTACAAGTCCATCTTTAATGACCCCAAAATGACATTCAAATATGAATTTATGTGAGTAATAATTTTTATTTCCTTTGGTATTGAATCTAAAATAACCAGTATTACAAATACTACCGACTGGTTTTTTCAATCTGCAGTTTCTAATCACACCTTCTCGAGATGCTTCATAATTGGTAAGGATTGGATGTGACACAAATTCGTTTTGTTTCATTTATATATAATACTATTTGTTTAAATCATTATTTTTTTTTGAAAATCTAGCCAAATAATCTTCTTCGGTTTTTATAGGAGAGTCAGCGTTATTTTTTTTGTCATAATATCGTTTTAATTCTCTGTATTTTTTACCACCGCATTGCGCGCACAGTTGAGTTCTTCCTCGCACTCCAGCACTACACACAATACACGGTTTTGGTCCTAGACTTCCATTTCTGACACATTGCATATGATAACTACAATATTCATTCACGCATGATTTATTACAAGTAGAAGTATATCCAATTTTGAGCCAAGCACATTTGTTTTGTGTTTCAATCATATACAAAAGATTAATGTTCAATTAAATATATACTTGCCCTAATTATAATATGGAGGAATTATCCGTTATTGAACCTTCCCCTGCTAGATTTGACCTTGACAGACTATCAGAATATAAACTCAGTACTTCGATGCAGGATCTGGCATTAATGGTAACCGAACGTATTCGTGAAGCAAAAAAGGAATTTCGTGACGATGGTGCAGTTCATGCATGGTCAACATTCAGAGTTGGAAATGTTACTAATATGATGAACGACAAACGAGGAAAAGTAATTATTAATCACCTTGATAATCAAAAATATTTTATTTTAATAAAATTTATTGTAGAGACAGAAGAAGATATTTGGATTATTCGTGATAAGCGTGATCCAGTCCGTGTGCAGCCCGGGGGTAATATTGTTCTTTTAAGTAATAAATCTAAGCCCGGAATACTTACTGGCATTGATAAACCCTATTATATACAGAGTTATCCAGCAACTGCAGTTATATACGGAATATCTCCGCTAAATAATAAACCTAATATTACGGATCTGAAACCGATGAAAATATCAAGAATAAACTGCGTAGCTGAACGAGTTACAGAACATTTTACAAATGCGATACGTGGTAATGGTTTAACTGATTTAAGACATAAAAAAATAAACAAATGGGCAGAGTCCGTTAAAGATGCTGGTGCATCTATTAAGGATGTTGCTGAACTAGAAAAGTTATTAAGATTTCCAATAACAGTAAAAACACTAACCGGAGAGATATTATACGAACCAAAATATATAAAAAATGGAAACCCTATAACAATCGTTGATCATAATGCACATGCATGGACTAATGCTGTAACGATATTTCCACGAGATAGAAAAGTTAAGTTTTATAACGGTGATATATTTGATTTTATTAAAAATATCAGCAAAAGCGACCCTGTGTCTGTTTGGTTATTTCAGAGTTCGGAATATAATCATTACGATCAGTTTGTACGGCCTAACGGTGATATTTATCGTACAGAATCTCTCCATGAAGAAATGGAACATCTTGCATTGAAATATACCTCTGATGATGTCATAGTTGGACAATTACTGAATAACTGCTTTACCGTACCATCGGTTGCTGCCCATTTCGCTCAGGAGAAAAATTCATGGAAAACGACACGATCAGAATTCCTTGAAGATGTCAAGAAAAGCTGTGTAGAATATGGTCACGGTGGATTATGGAACACCAAATACAACCATAGTGATGTTATCTCGGTTGATATGGTAGCGTGTTATCCTGGGAGTTTTCTTGGATATGGAGTATGTTCTAAGTACTTTAAGAGATTCGGACATCCTACACATGACATGACCAGGGTTGCGATAAACGGACATTTACCAGATTTTGACTTAACCGGATTTGCTCATGTAGAATTATTCGAATTTGCAGAAAATCTCCATCCGATTACTTATGCTTGGTTTGGAAGACATTTTTCAGAGCGAATGTTGGGTTCCGATAGTACTATTGCGATATATGCTTGATGTTGGATTTTTAATATCGTTGAGAGTAACTGAAGCGATTATATCGTATAGTTCACAGAAGCAAGTTTGGTTACCAGAACCGAACAGATTTAATATCGATGACACCAGAAAAGAATTCCCTGATATTGATGAAGATCATATTATTAAAATAAATAAATGCAGGAACGAATACGATGAGAAATTTACAAAAGATCTCGGTAGAAAGATAATCGGTAAATTTACTCAAGGTGGTTCATACGATTATAAACGAGCGTGTACAAGATTGATTATGGACGACGCTGAACTAGATTTTATAATCGCTGATACAACTGAGAAAAATACGTTTATAAACAGATGCAATGCTTATTTATCAGATGGAACGAAACTAGGTACAATTGTGAGCTACCTTGATGGCGAGTCACCGCAGTTTACTCATTTAAGATCTTCGATGTTAGCTTTTGTTTCGATAAACCTACTATCGATGATAAATAAATTTCCTCATCACGCCGTCAGAGTCGCTACGGATTCATTTTATGTACATAAAAAATATAAGGATTTATTAAAACTCGGTAATGGTGAATGGGGAACATGGAGAATAAAACAAGAAAATATATTTAGTTATTCTGAATCTGCGATGTTGAAATTGTGGAGACATATTACAGAAATAATAATCAAACATCAAAGTCATCTGCACCATCTGTGTACGATCCTGTATCTAGACATAAGACTGTTTATCTTAATGGGTGTGGAGGGTCAGGTAAAACAACTCGTGTAATTAATTTATTTATAAATAATAATTCGGATATAATTGTTTTGACACCTACACATAAACTTGCTAGAGAAATAAAACAACGAGGAGTAAAATCGTGTACATATCACAGTTTCTTTAGATGGTGCGGAGATTTATGGACTCCATCGCGGATGGGTGAAAAATATGTACCTAAATATATTATATGGGACGAGATATGCACGGTGTCGTTAGAAACACTAAAAACATTTTTTGATTGGTTGTTATTGAAGAATACTGCTGTGATTATGTGCGGCGATCATGGTCAACCACCACCTTTTGTTGGAGAGTCTCCACATGAATGGCTAAAGAATAACGTAAATTATTATGAAGAAATACATGATGACCATAGAGCTATCGATGAACCGCTGAAGGAATTTAAAAAATTAATCAGACTTCAGCCAGACAGAGTACAATGTGAGATAATGCGAGGAGTAATTCCAGAGACTTCTATGAATGAATTTTGGACTTTATGGAATCCCGCTGATTTAATAGTCGCGAGTAGAAAGATAGTTCGTGATGAACTACAGAATAAATTATTTTTGTTACATAAAGAAAAATTTTCAGATCTACCTGTACCTTTGTGTTATCGCCCAGCAGATACTCGACGACAGAATATTGAAGTTGAAATACCAGGTGTCTTGGTTCCACCAAGGGTACAGAATCTTGTATTGAATGACATTGTTTTAGTCGATATTAATGTCGTTGAGAATGCGCTGAGTATGAATAAATCGCCGTGGGTGTTAGGATACGCTATAACTATTCATTCGTCACAAGGATTAACTATCTCTGATACAAATATCTGGATTGTAGATGATCGTATCGAATGGTCAAACTTAGTCTATCTTGCAGTATCTCGTGTTAGAAGAATAACTCAACTACATAGGGTTATTATGAATTTTATAGAAAATAATGATCAAACTGTTAATAATGACGTAATAAGAAAAAAACTATCTGGTTATAAGCAGTGTGACAAAAAAAAATAATCGTGATTTTGATATTGATGTTGAATTTATTATAAAACTAACATTATGATATTGCTGGCAGTACTTACAATACAAATTTGTACCTTGTTGGCTGTTTAATTATTTATTAACAGCATTATGATAGACCATAGACAGGCACACAAAAAATACATGTATCAATTTCTTGGAAGACATAATTTAGTCATATTTTTATTACCAAACAAATGTCAATACCTGCCTTCATCCCAACCTACCTGAGGCTATCTCCTATGCTTAAGATACCCCTCCCAGGTTTTATTTAAGTGTCTATTATTTATTTGTGTAAGAGTTTTTTTGTCTGTTTTAGTGAATATCCAACCATGGCCTCAACTAGTCCATACTTTCTCCTTCCTGAAGCGGAGGATACTTTAGATGGCTGCCATCTGATTGTTTGCTGTCATGGACTAGATGGTAAGAAATATTAGAACTGTAAAGAAATTATTTCATCTTTCAGCAACATAAACAGCAGGAATAGTACATTTTAAAAATTTCTTTCCTGGGTGTGGGAGGGGGGCACCAGTTAGGAACAAAATAAGTAAATATCCCATATAATTATAATGTAGCAATTTGACAATTTTATAAAGGCATTTAAGGAGACTCAAACTGGTTATATCAATAGTTAGTGCACTTGATTTAGCATTCTGCAGAGTTATGGACTCCTACTTTGTGTATCTCAAATCAGGTGAGTAGTGGGATTCCTTGACATTTTTATTTCTTGAATTCTAAAATTTGTCTTTTTGCTGATTAAACAGTTTAAATTGCTATTGACTATTTTGATAAGTTGGTGTTTTCAGTTATCTCCCCTAGATGATGTTGTATAAGGATAATAGGTAAAACATATACATGCAATAGAATGATTGGTAGCTTCTTTTGATAAAGTGAGATGAAGAGTTTTATTTCTCTCATTTCATTGAATAATGAAGGTCTGGATAATATTATCTGAAACTAAATCAATTCCAGACAGGGCTTGCCTAGCACTCTT
>JAECUM010095431.1:0-30234 GCA_016617855.1 Megalonaias nervosa
CTTACGTGTAGGCTCGTACAAAAGTAACAAAAGAAAAGAGTGAAGTCAACAAGCTTTGTAAATTTAACAAAATAATTTATTTCCCTACAAAACAAAGTAAAAATATGAAATAGGACTTACGGTTTGTGAATATAATCCAAAAATTAATCCTAGAATTCAAAAATATAAGTCATATCACTAAAAAGGTTCTAATTGAATCCAGGTTCGAATCTCAATGAAGTTCCAATATGGAAGGTGATGACGACCTCTATAACCAGTTTGTGTTGATGTGTCAACAGTTCCTTCTTGAGACACCAAGAATATAATTCCGGCTTTTGAATTCCAAATAATTTAGTAAATGTCTTTGTCCAAGAATTTCGATGAAAAAGAGTATTTTCCAGGGTGAATAAAATATTTTAAATAAAAAACTCAATTCAAATGGCAACAACAAGAATACCTTTCGGCCTGAAGGTATATTTTACGACTGATAAAATTTCACTGAGATATGAGTATTAAACCCAACTAAAACGACATTTCAGACCCGCGTGATGGGTCACGTGGTCACTTAATAATCGAACAGCGCAGTAAAAAAAAATGCCAATTTACACGTAGGCCAGAATAGCCCTAGCTAAGGATCAGATTCTCACGCTGGAAATAAACAAAAAAGAAAGGCTGTTTACAACTTAGCTAAAACGTGGGCCGAACATGACCTTGGTAATAACCAATCATTTTCATTCAATGTTTACAAACTCGGAACCAAGGTCAAGAACTGGGTTAGCTAAAATTAGTAATAAAACAATACTTTTGCGTTCTAATCAGACTTAAAGAACAGAACTAAATATACTGGGAAAAATATAAAATCCAGTAAAAATATTATCCTTATATACCATATATATATGCCTTTATACATATATATATGTATATATATATATATATATATATATACATACGTACATACAATGGAACCGCAATGGGTACAAAAATGGCCCCTTCGTATGCTAACATTTTTATGGGAAAACTGGAGGGTCAGCTTTTAGCATCGGTTGAACGTACACCATACCAGTGGGTACGCTTTATCGATGATATAGAAATGAAGTGGCAACATGGAAGAGAAAGTCTGGATGACTTCATATCAAAGGCAAACAACTTCCATCCTTCAATAAAATTCACGGCAGAAATCTCCAACTCAGACCACGTTTTCCTGGACACAACAACCAGACTGGTGGAAAACAAACTACATAGAGACATCTACTCGAAACCAACCGACAAACACTAGTATCTCCTCCCAACCAACTGTCATCCAAAACACTGCATTAGGGACATTCCATATAGCCAGGCACTGAGGATACGCAGAATTTGCTCCGACGATGAAACAGTCCTAGAAAGGTCTGAAGAGCTGTCTAAACATTTAATTTACCGAGGCTACGACAAAGACCTGATTGCGGAGGCAACCCAAAGGGCTAAACAAACAAACCGCGATGACCTACTAAAATATGGAAAGAAGGAAAAGGCTGATAGGATACCATTTATCCTGACCTACCATCCAGACAACCCCAAAGTAGGTAAAATCATCGCGAAACACTGACCCATCGTGGAATCGTCGGACGTACTAAAGCTAATCCTTCCGAACAAACCTGTAATAGCCTACCGGAGACCAAAAAAACCTCAAGGACATCCTAGTCAGGGCGAAGCTAACGCCAATCACTAGTCAAGACCACCCTAGTCAATCTGGCCCCTGTGGCGATAAAAGATGCAAAACCTGTCAACATATGATAGAGACCAGGACATTTACTAGCACAGTGACTAGAGAAAAACTAAACATACATGGTCCAAACAAAACGTGCAAAACAGAGAATGTAATTTATCTCATCACATGTAAGATCTGTTGCCTTCAGTATGTCGGAGAAACTGAAAAGCTACACAAAAGGATAAACCTTCATAGATCTGATTGGATGACAAAGAAGCTGTACAGAAGCCCGGTCGCAGAACACTTCTCCTCCCCTGGCCACACTTTCAGTAATATAACACTTATCGCAATTGCTAACAACCCCAACTGGAGTTCCGAAACCAGGAAGGAAAAGGAATCTTACTGGATACGCCGCCTTAGAACATTGAAACCAAGCGGTTTAAACCAAGAAGACTAGAAAAAGACAGCCATGCACAAGTAGAATTATCCTTTGCAGCCGACACATTTTCTTTTCAAAACTTTTCTAAATTTTCTTAGCAGCCTTTAATTACTACTATAAGAATAAAATATCCGGAATAGAATCAAATATCCGGGATATAATTTGCTTTACATAAATGTACACAAAGTAATAGATGTCGCTATGGCTGATAGATTTGTAGGTGAATACAAATATTTTTCAGTATCCGCAACAAGTTGATATAGGCTGGTTGAGACATAATACATCTAAAGGTTTAATTCATGTAGAAAAACCATGTAGAAGTTTGCAAACACAACGTTTTTTGTGTTTTATTTGTTTGTTTTGTCTATGTTTTGTATATGCCTTTGAAAAAGACTCATTAAGAATCGAAAGCGCTCAGGCTAGTTAGATACTAGTTTTGCACTGTTCGTTGTCAGTTTATTGCATCTCTCTCTCCCTCTCTCTCTCTCTCTCTCTCTCTCTCTATATATATATATATATAAGAGAATCTTTCATGGCAATGTATTGCGGCTTTAATTTATATTATCTCTAATCTATTCAGCTCCATGTAATTTAGCTACTGTGCTACTTATGAGAAGTGAAATTAACGTGCAGAACAAAATATTTATATGAATTGCATTAGCTTCAACTGAAAACATGCATCATACATATGATATTATTTGTGAAATACTGCGATATAAAAGGTGTCGGTGCTATTATGTTGCGCTACAGAGAATGTGGAGTCGAACATGCTAAGAAAAGGGATAGAGAAAGTATGCATGTGTGAATATAATGAAGAGTATATGTCATCACTCCCAGGTTCACTTAGGAGCAATGAAACGTCTTTGGCAAATTATAGTAGAATCTTACCTGCAATAAAATCTCTGTCTTTCAAGCACAAATGTAACCGACCTCCACATTCCTGCCCATCATTGTCTAATCCTGCATCAATGCCTTTGAGGATATTCTCAATAACCCAATGATAATCCTCCTCTGCATACGATATGTAATTGTCGTATCTTCCGTCTACTCCAGGCACCGCCTCGTAGTCCCCATGTCCGTCTCATGGCGTAATACAAATCATCCTGAACGTCCCCTGTATCTTGTAAAAACGCAGCCAGATTGGCATCCGGTTTCGATAAAAAATGAGCAAAAGAAATACATTCACCAGGACAACGGACCTCACCGCGGCACCCATTATTTCATGCCAAGTGAAAAAGTCACACTTAATCTTCGTTTTGTCAAAGGTAACTAGAGATGTTCCGCTCCATTCCTTGGGAGAATTGCACGTGTAACGATCATGTTCATCAGTTTTACTTTAGTGGTTTTGATCCAATCCCTGAACCATCTTAAATCACACGTACATGCAAATAGATTACCTGTCAGTTTCAAATTCAAGCAATCGATACCACTAAGATCATTCAGATTCTGGTCTCTGACGATGGCAATGAGATTATACTGAGGTCAACGTCCGTTAGATGTACAGTTGTCATGAAGAGATCTGAACCCCATCCGGAGATTTTGTTGTTCCTCAAAGTGAGATTCTTTAAAGAGGCCAAATCGCGAAACAAAGGGTCTGGCAGATCTGTGATGTTATTACTATCCAAATAAAGTCCGTGCAACTGTTAAAGTCCTAACAGGAGAGATGATGTGCCGTCATTAGCAATCGATGGTTCAAGGTTGTTATTTTCAAGATGTAGATACTGCAAAGAGGCTAACTTGTTAAAGGAATGCAAAGGAATTTAGTTGCAGTAGTTGTCTGCGTTGTTCAGTCAGATGAAAGAAATCATTGGAGAGGAAAGGTCATCTGCATCTTGAACATGCTTCAAATTGTTTTGATTTAGTTCCAGCGATCTGAGGCGTATCAGAGAATTGAAAACCTTTTTTGGAGAGCGTAGAAATTTTATTTGCCACAAGATGAAGTTTACTTAAACCCGCCAAACCAGTGGACGAATCTTCCATCAATTCATGAATCGAGTTATCCCCTAGGTAAAACTCCTGAAACAGAGTTAGACTGGCAAAAATATTGTCTGGTAAAGAAGAAATCCTGTTACCATTTAAATAAAGCTTGCGCAAAGTCGATGGGAGACTAGATGGGACATCGTTAAGAAGGTTGTCATTCATTAAAAGAATGTCTAGTGATTTCAGGCCTTGAAAGGCAGTGTTTTCAATAGTCATAATCCTGCATCCACAGAACAAATATCAAAAGATTCTCAAGGTCAGCGAAGGCGCTGTCTGGAATATTTCTTTCGAAGTTATTCGACATAATCAGGTACTTGAAAGAAGTATTTCTCAACAAACGGAATGTACTGTTGAGAAGATTACCACCAAGGCTGATATTTTCGATGTTTAGATAGGTGAAATCTACATTATAGCTGTCTTCAATGCCTGACCACTTGGGGGATTTTCAGCTAGCTTCAAAGACCGCAACGATGTCAAAACCGAGAAAGTGTCTTCAGCAATATCTGAGATGGCATTCCGAGATATTTCGACCTTAGGAACACTAGTGTTTCTTAAAGCCGCAAACGCTGACTTTGTAAGCTTTTTAATCTTGTTGTTACTGAGAATGATATCCATGAGCTGACTGCTGCTGGAGAGAGATTCAGGAAAAGCAGCAGGAAGAGTGAACAGACAACTTTTTAGAGCAGTCCGTTTTTGAAAGGAAAGCTTCCTACAAAAATGAAAATACAAGGTCAATAACGCTAAACCGAGACTTCTAACCGACCGAGACCTCTAAACGCGGTAGCTCATTTTTGTTATTTTATCTTTTGACGCTTGTATTTTCACATTTTTGTGCGTTCTCATTTACCGGCCGGGAAACTCATTCTTGGTCGTCCCCTTCCTGCTGCTGTCTCTCAACCAAACATTTTACCGAATCCTATGCGATATCGCGACCGAGGATCATGTAAATTTATCGTGATAAATCCATGAGGAATCGCTTGCGCTTTGACTTTAGGTATTTGTGCATATTGTTGAGTAACGTATATAATATCGGTGTTTTTGTGCCTGCCTCGGGAAAATATCCGAGCTGGATTTGATAGTCTAGCATCACATCATCGTATATTACGAGATTATTAACACATCCTGTTACGTATATGTAATCAAACTGCTTGTGTGTTAGTTTTAAAATTCTTTTTTTTAATTTTTGTTTCATTACATTTTATTGTGATTATTATTGAAAGGATTCGAAATTCTTTTTCAGTAATTCGATATTTTCTTTTACTAAATGTCATTTATCTAAGACGTAAAAAGTGTTACATGAGAATTATTTTTAGTTAACCTAGTTCGTCTTAGGTTGGGGAAGTTTGTAAACAGGCAGTTAAAATGATTGGTCAGTATCAGGGCCATACTTTCCTTGCGTGATCACCATGTGTAAACAACGTTTATTTGTTATTGGTTTTTCGGTGGGGCTATACTGGCGTACGTGATGGATTTCTTGTAGTAAGAGACCACATGACCCATCTCACGAGACTTGAAATGATGTTTTTGGGGTTTAAATACGCGTTCTTAATATTCTTCTGTCAGAGTCGTTTTAACATCTTGAAGGAACAAGGTGTTATTTTTATTTGTTGCCAGATTGTTTGTTTTTCATCTGATTTTTGGATTTAATAATTTATTCTCCTGGAAACTCAACAAGTTGACTTTCTTATAAAATATTCTGAAAGATATTCATGGAAATTTATTCTGGAATTATTCGGAAACAAAAACTGATTCAATTGAGGAATTATTGATATTCGTACATGGACCACATCTGACGTCATCGCCTTCCATATTTGTATGTCGTCGAGATTCGAACCTGGATTCTAATAGAACTATTTAGTGATAGGACTTGTGTTTTCATTCTTAGGATCAAATTTTGGATTATATTTACAAACTGTAAGTCCTATTTACCAATTTTTACATTGTTTTCTAGGGAAATAAATTATTTTGTTAAAATATACAAAGCTTGTTGATTTCACTCTTTTCTTCTGTTACATTTGTACGAGCCTGCACGTAACAATCCATCGAGATGATCCACAGATGGATCATCGTTGATGTCGGTGATAAAATCAATAATATCATTACCGTACTCGTCCAACAATTTTGCATTTTCATTAAAATCTTTAAGCACGTCGTAGCATCGCTGATCATCTACAGATGGTGCCACTAAATGCAAATTATTCCACTTGAGCCATCTCATTATCATGTTAAGCAGCAATTGCGTCTTACCAGACTGAGATGGACTTCAGATAATTGCTCTGATAGAATTTGGTAATGCTGGATCATGCTTGATTGGCTCTTGCTTTCGTGTCGCTGAGAAATCAATGACATTCATGTAGTAGAAATATAATAAACAATATGAATATATATTGTGTTCGATGCAGAGCACCCACCCCCACCATTGAATTAAAAACAATAACGACGGGGAATAAAAAGCGTGCACTTACAGGCAAGTGTGTGAAATGTGGTACAAGCAAATACAGATATACCTCTCACAAAACAGGCGGAGATATCACTGCTTCACTGGGAAAATTACCAGGAGCTCCATGGGCTAATTATCCTGGCGAGAATCATCTTCCTGGATATAATTATTGTGGTCCTGGAACCCGACTTGATATCCGACTTGACAAGAAATATCAACCAGGACCTGGAGAGTATCCAATAAATGCGATTGATCAAGCGTGCCACGTACATGATGTAGCGCTTAAAAATCCGGATTTACAACAACGACATATTGCAGTCGTGAAGTTGATTGATACGTAAAATTTGATTCATACGTTAAAGTCTGTAAAAAATAAATCTCAGTGAATCGCTTGCTAATTTTTTTATAAGATCTGCGATGAAAGATAAACTAGTACTAGTGCTAGGGGCCGGTAATTAGTCGGCCGATTATTATTATAATAATAGAATTGATTTATTATATCCCAAGAGAATGTTGGAGGATAAAGCATCGATTAGTAAACTTGCTGATGCAGCAGGTGTAGCACGTTCTATTGCCGCAGATTGGTCAGCACGACAGGCAATTTGGCAAATTTATCTACCACCACCTAAAAAATTCAGTACGCACATTTTGTTGCCAGCACTCCCAATGAAGTTCATCAAGCAGTTATTTTGTTTTTACTGCATGATACTATTAAAACTGGTAGACTTCAATCACGCACATGCAAATACTCGTTCACTGTCGTTGACTTTTCAAGTAGATATAAAGAAGCAGAACCACTATCAACAAAAACAGCAACTGAAGCTGTACCTGCGTTTGAACGAATGGCCACTGATGCTACAGGATGATCCCGGCAAAGAATTTCTTGGTGCAGTAACATCTCTGATGAAACAACATAACGTTAAGAAGAGGACACAAAGCAATTCATCGCGATCAGGCAATCGGTGAGCGATTTAATCGAACACTTGTTGAGCGATTGTTTGGATATCAGTATGAGCAGGAAATATCCTTGAACAAAGTTCAGAAGTACATGAGATCTCGTGAATGGGTTACACGGCCACCAAGTGTGATAGATACGTTAAATAATGAAAATACTCGTGGAATTTCTATTAAACCCATCAATGCAGTCACAGAAAACACATATCAGTACAACGACATGACTATTTCTCAAAACAACCAGTACTAGGTAATGTGACTGTCAGATATTTATATGAACCTGGTGAACTTGAAGGTGGTAAAAGAGAGCAACTGATCGTATTTGGAGTTTGACCACACATAAAATTTCCAGCCTGGTAAGATCCACGGGTAGACTGCAATATACAGACTAGATTCAACTGCTCCTCAACGGGATTTGTACGTGAACAATTATAAGTAATTCCTGAAGATACACAATTACAACCGCCTTCACTTCTGCGAAAGCAGGATACCAGCGCCAGGGAGCTGGCGCCCCACGTCGATTACACTCAAGACAAGCCATCATCACATTTTCGCGTGTGTGATCGAGACAGCTATTAATTCTATCTACTGTAAATTGTCATGGGTTATTAGGAGAATACTGCCACAACGTTACTGTGTTACAGCAAGCACAGTGATTATTTTGTTGTTGTTTCAGTGTCATGATAAATTCAATATCAAGATCAAAGTAACATTTTTTTTTGTCAGATTGCTGATAACTAGCTAATTGTTTCCTTACTATAACATCGCCGTTGCTAGCAATGGTTTCCTGAGTTTGATTATTATTCATTGCGCAGTCTATGATAACCTCCGTAACTGAGACATTCTTCTAACTCTCGACACCGCTAGATAAACTAAATTTGATCATTCGATTCGATCATCGACAATCCAGATATTTTTATCGAAAATAGTTAATCCTTGTGACGAATGAATCATTATGGCATATCCTAGAGTCCATGGAGATTTATCCATCGTTAACGCGCTGTCAACAACACTCACAGGAAGAACAACAATATCATTTACCACAAGTTTTTGTTTCTTATTAATTCCAGGAACCTCAACTTCAATATTTTGTTTGCGTGTATCTGCTGGTCGATGACATAATGGTAAAAGTAAATCTGAAAACTTTTCTTTATGTAACAGAAATAATTGCTGTTAAAGTGAATCACCAATTATCTTTCTACTTGCAACCATCAAATTATTTGGTCTCCACATATTCCAAAAATCATTTATAGGAGTTTCTGGAATTACTTCACGCATTATCTCACATTGAATTTATCTGGTTGTAGTCTGATTAACTTTTTAAACTCTTTCAGAGTTAAATCAATAGCTCTATGATCATCAATTATCTCCTCATAATAATCTACGAACTTTTTCAGCCATTCGTGTGGAGATGATCCAACAAAAGGTGGTGGTTGACTATGATCGCCGCATATGATAACAGCTGTATTTCGAGTCAATAACCAATCAAGAAATATTTTTAATACCTCCACGGATACCGTACATATTTCATCCCAGATAATGATCTTAGGAATATATTTCTCACCCATTCGTTCAGGTGTCCAAGCATCTCCTTTCCATCTAAAAAAGCTGTGATAAGTATGAGATTTAACTCCTCGTTCTTTCATTTCTCTGGCGAGTCAGTCTATAAGCGTCAAAAACAACCATATCAAGGTTCCGAAATAATTCAATCGTACGCGTTATTTTACCAGAACCTCCAGGTCCATTACGATAAATTGTTTTATGTCTGGTCACAAGGTCATATACAGATGGAGCCAATAAAAATTTTGACATCTGTTTGTTTTTGTAATATATATCCTTAGAGTCAACGTCCGCGTATTCAGAATAACTAAATATATTTTCTCGCATTATTCTCCATTCGCCCCATGATGCATCAACGCCGATATGTAATTGTTTTAGCGATTCTGCGTATTTCCTATCGATTTAAAATGAATCTAACCACGGTATCAGGTAATCTATTTATCATAGATAATAAGTTTATCGAAACGCACGCGAGCATCGAAGATCTTAAGTGAGTGAGATGTAGTTCACAACTGTTCATCATTTGGCTCCTTCCGATAAGTTAACATTACCGCAACGTAAAAATATTTTTTGTCTGTTGTATCAGCAATTATAAAATCGAGCTCAGCATCGTCGATAATTAATCTTGTACAATGTCGTTTATGATCATATGATCCTCCTTGTGTAAATTTACCAATTATTTTTCTGCCAAGATCTTTTGCAAGTTTAATTTCGTATTCTACAGCATCGGGATTATCGTCGAGAATAGATCTCTCAGCAACAGGTAGTCAGACTTGTTTTTGTGGACGATACGGTATTATTGCTTCACTCACAGTTAACCATATTAATATTTTTACATCAAGCATATATCGTAATAAAAATATTGGAGCCCAACAATGTTTATTAAAAGGACGACCAAACCAGACATACACAATCGGATGAAGGTTTTCCGATGCAAACTCGAATGACTCAATACATGCAAATCCAGTTAATTCAAAATCTGGCAAGAGTCCATTTATCGCAACTCGAGTCACCTCGTGTGTTGGATGTCCAAATCGCTTAAAAAATACTCAGAACACTCTCCCATTCAAAGAAAACTTCCAGGATAAGATGTAACCATATCAAATGAGATAACATCCTTATAATCTTATTTAGTATTCCACAATCCGTGTCCATATTCGACACAACTACCTTGTATATCTTCAAGAACTTCCAACCCAGTTGGTTTCCATGAATTTTCCTTCTGGGCAAAGTGAGCAGTATCTGACGGAACGGTGAAGCAATTACTAAGTAATCGCTCAATGATATAAGTATCATTCGTTTATTTCAAAGTATTCTGTGTCGTCACGCCATTTAGAGGTTCTGTACGATACATATCTCTATTAGGCCGTATAAACTGATCATAATAGCTACACTCGGAACTTTTGAAACAACCACACGGATACAGGGTCACTCTTACTGATATTTCTGATAAAATCGAACATATCACCGTTATAAAATTTAACAGTTCGAGTTCGTGGAAATAATGTTACGTCCCACGTCCTCGCGTGAACGTTATGATCCACGATCTTTATCGGAGCTCCCTGTGATATATATTTTGATTCGTATAAACTTCTCCCCTTAACGTCTTCATCGTTATTGGGAATTTAAATTTTTTTCCAACTCGGCAACGTCATTGATAGACGCTCCGGTATCTTTAATTGTTTCTACCCACTTATTTGTTCTTTTACGCCGTAAATCCGTTAAACCATTTCATCGTTTCGCGTTCGTGAAATGTTCTATAACTCGTTCAGCGACGTAATTTAGCGTCAAATTCCTCATCCGGCGGATATCATTAACATTTGGTCAATCATTCAGCGGATATATCGCATCAACAACTGCCGTCACAGGATATGCTCGCTCATAATATGGTTTGACGATAACAGTCAGTATTCATGGTTTAGAGTTTTTAATTAAAGTGACAACATCTCTAGCGTGATGTAATCGAACAGGGTCACGTTTATTACGATTAATTCAGTGTCGTCTACCATAACAATAAATTTAATTCTAAAAAGGTTTCTTTGTTCAACTTCGAGATAATTAATGATTGTCCTTGTTCGTTGGTCATACATTATAGCATCAAAGTCTTGCCTAATTCTGAATGTTGACCACACATGAACCGCACCATCGTTGAGAAATTCTCTTTTGGCTTCACGGATACGATTGATCAAAGTCTGATTCGTCGAATTAGGATCAACATCAACCAGAACTCGACTTGGCAAGTCAGGAGTTATTCTGCTAAGATCAAATCCAGCCTGAGAGGGTTTAATCGCACATAATCTCGTAAATTCTTCCATGTTATAATTAAGGCAAATATATATTTAAATTGAACTTTAATTTATAATATATAATGTGTTACGAATCTATGCTCTTAAAATAAGTAACATAAAAGAGTGAAGACAACAAGCTTTGTAAAATTTAACAAATTATTTATTTCCCTAGAATACAAAGTGAAAAAAATTAAGAAGAAAGAACTTACGGTTTTACGAATCGAATAAAAAAATAATCCAAGAATTAAAAAATAGAAGTCCTTCTAATAAAAGCTCCTGAATGAAATTGAGTTCAAGTCCCGATGAAATCCAAAATGGAAGGCGATGACGTTTGTTCTGGTCAGCCAAGTATTGTTGCGTCAACATTCCTCTTTTGAATCACAGAAAATATTATTTCAGTTTTTAATTCAGTATAACTTCCAATAAATGTCTGTATCCAAGAAATTTGTAGGAGCACTTAAGTTTTTCCAGTGAAAAGAATTACTTGAAATTCAATAATTTGAAGAAAATAAAAATTCAACCCACACTGGTCACAATATAATAACAACTTAACGTGTCAATTGTTTGGAGTCCGACTAACAAACTTCTATCAAATAAAATAGTTATACGTGAACTAAGACGCAAAAGAGACTCCCGTATGAGGGTCAAAAGTTTGTTCTTCTCAAAAAATAGGCCTTTGTATGCTACTCGTCACGTAATCCAGGTATGACCTTGACTGAACTTAATGATTCTTACTCTGAGAAAGATAAAAACAATAAAAAAAAACAATGTTACCAAAACTGTCATTAATTTTGGAACGAGGTCAAGAACTAGATACAATGTTAGTTGTTTTCGTCAATGAAATAAAAAAATAAAAAAAAATCCGTCAGGTCAAACAGAACTAGACTCAGTGTTGCATTACAAGAGCATGCAATGGAATTTTTTAAAAAAAATAACAAACAAATAATTAAATTAAATATACATAACAAATGATTCAAGCAAAGAATGGTTGTAGTGGTTGATGACTGGATCTACAACTCCTTGTAATCGGGCTTGTGTTGCGGATTTATGTGGATACCACATGCACAGTGTGCGACTAGGAAGTCTAGGACCAAAACCGTGTTGAAAGTGTAACGTTGGAGTCTGTGGGAAACGCAGTTGTGTATAGACTGTGGAGGTAGAAATACAGAGTTTTGAAACGGTATAATGATAGAAAAAATTAACGCCAACGGCGTCAACGTTGAATGTCCGATAAAATCCAGAGGATTTTCACGCTAGCGTCCCACGTATTTTTTTCTAGTAATAAAATTATAATTTAGACAAATAATATTTACTATATAAATGGAGCAAGGAAATAACGCCGACGAATTTGTAAAGCATCCCATCATCAAGAATTATGAGGCATCGTGTGCTGGGATGATTAGGAACTGTCGACTAAAAAATCAGTCTGTTCGGTTGATAATCCTGGCTATCTCAGATTTAGTGTTGGGAAAAAGTGTCTCTGTCACAAATTTGTGTATGAATGTCTTTATGGTCTAATCGAAAAAAGACTTGTGATTAATCACATTAACGGCCAAAAACTCGATAATTCTTTGAATAATTTGCAGGTTATTACACAGAGTCAGAATTGTAAATTGGGAGGTACTGGTAAATATAATAAATCTGCAAAACCAGTTATATCTGTAAAGACAGAGACATGGGAAAAAATGGAATTTCAATCGATACATGCAGCTGCCAAACATTTTTGTATTTTCCCAGCTTTAGTACAACGTGTTGCAGATAAAATAGCGACATCAGCATTTTCAAAGAAAAATAAACAAAGCATAATATTTAAGTATCTCTCTCTGGAAAGCACGGAAGTTGATGAAGGAGATAACTCCGGGAAGCAAAGCTTCCGAAAGATTCTTCTGAGATAAAATCTCCAGAAACAAAATAAAACTTTTCTCAGAAATAAAACTTTTCTCAGAAATAAACTTTTTTCAGAAGTACAACCTTCTCAGAAATAAACTTTTCTCAGAAATAAACTTTCTCAGATATAAACTTTCTCAGGAGTAAAGCTTTATCAGAAATAAACTTTCTCGAAAATAAACTTTATAATCCTTTTCAGAAATAAAATAAATCTAAAATAAAATAAATCTCAAAGTAAAATAAATCTGAAATAAAACTTTATCAGAAAAAAATCTCAATAAATCTGAAATAAAATAAATTTCAAAGGAAAATAAATTTGAAATAGAATATATCTGAAATAAAATAAATCTCAAAGAAAAATAAATCTCAAAGATACTTATCAGAAATAAACAAAATCTCAAAGAAACAAAAGAAACAAATAAAATTATTTCTTTTTCATTTTACGCAGAATAAATAATTTTATTTTTATGAAATTATTTTTCAGCATAATATATAAAATCCTTTTAATTTTCTGCTCCCTTCCCTTTTCGTGCTAGCACATTAATTACTTATTTTAAATAAATATTTATTATATAATGAATTCCGAAAATATTAATGCAATTATTTCATGACGATGATATCGAACTTTCTGATCAACTTTATCCTGTAAAAATCACAAATTATTTTGAAAGATTACAAGAACGAAAATACGACGGAAGATACACACTAGCAGTAGAATAATGGTTTATTAAAAAAAACCCTCAAACAGACAACCAAACAATCGCTAGTTTATGTCGATGATTATATAAACGTTCTGCAATTCGTTTCACTCGCACAGTCGATTGAGAAAGTTGGATCAGAGCTATCACGCGAATAAGAAACAAAAAAGATTGTGAGTGCACGTGTCAGACATGTTAAAAAAAATATGTACAATTGTAAACAATCGAATTGTGAAAATGAAAGTAGTGACAACGTCGCTGGTGAAAGTGAAAATTATGAAAATGAAAGTTGTAACGGATTATAAACAAGTGCGTCATTTGATTATTGTTCCCATCGATTATCAGGGTTCGAATCTAATTCTGATTATAATATTTATTCTGATTCAGATTATATTATTTATTCTGATTCAGATTCAGATTCAGATTACAATATCTAGCCTGATTCTGATTCAGATTATAATATTTATTTTTTATTTTGATTATAATATTCATTTTTTATTCTAATTATAATATTTATTTTTTATTCTGATTCTCATTCTGATTATAATATTTATTTTTATTCTGATTCTGATTCAGATAATATATTTATTTTTTCCATTACTTGAGAAATGTTAACTATATCGATTACATAATCGAGAATTTTACTACGAAGTTAGACAATAATAACACACCATCAATTGTTGTGCACGGTTTAGTTTTTCTATCTCGGCTATTATTCCATTCATTATATTCATTTATATGATTTAATTTGAGAAATATAAATAATAGTTATTCCAACAAAAAGTAGCTACGGCGACAATATCAAGTTCTATTCGTTTACTTGTCGTCATAGTATCAATTTTATAACTTTCTGGTTCTGGTGGAGGCCCAACATCTTTTTTGGCCATATCCTTTATTTATTCCGGAGTTGCTTTTGAGATTTCACTTAATGCTAAATCAGTTAATCTATCCGCGGATGCAAATTCTGATTCTGATTCAGATTATAATATTTATTGTGATTTTAGGAGATTTCACAAAAATCAGTAAGGTCACGATCTCGACGTTGAAGATCTAAGATCTCGGCATTTTACAAATGCTACGAACGCAAATATCAACTTATTATGAGTTATACATCTCTTAAATTAAGGAGATGTCCATTTTGGTCAGTAAGTCTGAAATGCATCCGTGATAATAGCGGATTATGACATCTCAGATAAACCGGATTAACAGGTACTGACACAATTAAATATCCAGGCGGAACTTCAGGGATGAGTGAATATCCTTCCTGTACCAGCCTGGATTTTTCAAGATCTACTTGATGACTACCATCAATTGCATCACACACCAGACTGACTGCGATTGTTGGTTTGATATTGACAATACATGATGATATATACGACCACCGTCTTCTGGATCATTGTTATGTGTGAGAGGAGGGGATATTTTTCTCCATTATTCTAGTATCACTGGATAATATTCGTCGATGATATCACTGACGGTTTTTGTCAACTCATCGGTGTTAAATCTTGGTATTATGAATTTCGGTAACTCTGCTTCTATGATCGAGTAGTGTCTGAGAAACACTTACTGAATTGTCGTTGTCTGATCCGGTGAAATATCGATAAATTCATCTCCAGTAGCAATCGTTGTTTCAATAATAACCCCACTGATATATTTGAGGTCGGATACAACTTGATTTAGATGTATCGTTTCAATGATTTTGCTGCTTTAAATCGTCATTTGGATATTCACGTATGTAACTTTGAAACAGCTGA
This sequence comes from Megalonaias nervosa, assembly GCA_016617855.1. Taxonomy (NCBI): domain Eukaryota; kingdom Metazoa; phylum Mollusca; class Bivalvia; order Unionida; family Unionidae; genus Megalonaias; species Megalonaias nervosa. The sequence continues at coordinate 15,667 of JAECUM010095431.1, forward strand.
CGCAGTTTGCTACGTACACGCGTGTGTTCAGGCGTATTATAGCCTCGAATGAATTAATATATTTTTGGTCGACGCGCGGCTTTTTATTATCAACATAATCATAGAAGTTTCTAAATGGCTTCAGAAACTTTGTAACATCACTCGCAGTAAAATATTCTTTTTCAAGATCTCATGGGGACCCGTCAATACTAATTCTTTCAGGTTCTTCTATCGATATCCATGGAAAAGTTTTACGATACTTTGGAAGGTTTAAAAATATTCGTTTATCTGAAACGTAGTCAGACTGTTGAGGCTGCGGTGGTGCTGAAGGTGTTGGTGGTTGTACGTGCATTGGAATTTACTATTGATCTGTTCTTTTTGATAACTGTCCGTAGGAATACCAACAACTTGCTAATCGGGGGTTCCATTAAATTTATTTTTATACGCAAAATACCAGTGAATTATTTGCTTGCAACCCACGGAACGATTTTGATCTAATATTTGACCAGCTGTAATATACTCGCAATTGCGCTAACGCTATTTCCTTGGCTGGAATTGCCGTTGGAAAGCTAACGTCAAACTCAGGCTTGGTTGAGCTCGCTGATATCATCGTGGTTGTTGGTGATGGTGTATTAGCGATGATTTGTTCTAGCAATTCTTGCAACATTATTATTTAAGTCCTGATTTTTAATGTCGGAGACGGTGGCGTCTTTAGACCTTGACTGTCCTGGTCGGAGACGGCGGTGTCTGGATTTCCAGTTACTTTATGGTAAACCTTAATCATTTCTGCGAATTCCTGATCTGTTATTGCTCCATCATTGAGCTCTGATGATATCAACTACGATAATTTGGCGTGTGCGCGTGTTGCCTCTGATAGCAACGTTATATATTCGTGTAATTTATCAGCCACACAGGTAGATATCGTTTCTTGCGATAATATTAAGAATACCAGCAACACCGGTTATAACTGCAACATCAATTCCTGTTACTGGTGCTATTATGTATGTGGCTGATAATGATCCGATTATAGTTGCGTTTTTAGCGACTACGGCGGATGCGGAGTATATAATTATATCGGTAACAGCAATACGTCTGTGGTATTTTTTTAGTTTTACTGTATACGCATCAATGATATTTATCAGTCGGGTCTGCCATAATCATCTTACTCGCGTCTGAAACGTTGAACGTAACAATCGATTGGTTCATGATATAAATTGCTAACACTTCAAGTAAGTGGTAGTTTGGCGATTAATTCAAGACACCAATAATACAAAACGCCGAGGTCTTTTTCTTCGGGTTCCACCACAAGTGTTCCCTCATCGTATTGATCCAGTATCACTAACATAGATCCAGACGATCCGTTAACTGGATAACGCCGTGAAATCGTGATAGATATTGTAAATGTTGTGGCGCCGAGTTCTGAGAACCTGTATATGCCGTTAACCTTAGCGGTATGTTTAATAGATTTATTGAGTGGTGTCCATAATGCTGATCCAGACGCTAATTTATATAATCGGTAATCTTAATGTCGATGACTGCTGGACTTCCAAAAAATTCATTAATGGCTCTATTTGTGTTTCTAAGAAATTTTACAAACTCGGCTACATGAGTAGCATATTCAGATCTAAACGTGGCCAATCCATCATTGATTGTCATTAACGAGGTCATCATCGGGATGTTGCTATTGTCGACGTATTTCTTCGTTGCAGCGTAATCTCTTGATTCTGGTTCTCCAAGACCAGTAATTTTGTTGTTAGCCATATTGAGAAAACCAGTTGTATTGCCAGTTTTAGCAACATATTTACTGATCTCAGTTCTGATCGTGGCGCCATTGTTGTCAACATATTTCTTGTTGCCACATCATCGTCTGATTTTGGTTCTCTCACACTGATAATTGTATTTCTGCTCATGTTGAGATCGCCATACATAATGTCTCCAATTATTCTGTTGTGTCCAGCAATCTCTCCCGTGAGTGTTAGAATCAACGCCTCCTAGTTTTTAATTTTACCGTTTTTAGCAAACACCACTAAGCTATCTTCGTTCTCACCTGGAACACGCAGAATAATATATATCAACGGGATATTGCTCGTCTTTAATCGTCCTTGCTGATCCTGAAAGACAACATCTTCATTTTGGTCCACATCTATGAGACGCAAAAGATTAGCGAGCTCATCCTTGACCTGGTCAAGAGTTGCATATTTGGATAAGTCACCTTGAGGCTTGCCCTGAGTAAGTCTCAGAGCAGATCTTCCGTAAATATCTACCATTGTATATTCACTAAGACCTGTTTGAAACGTTGGACGACGATGTTGTCAGATGGTGTACTCGTGCACAACTTTATGAGGCGGTGTTAGGGACCTTGACACTGCATGAGGCGGTGTTAGGGACCTTGATACTGCGTTGAGCACAGCAAGTATTTCACGGCCACATATTGGCTGATCAGTTATTGTCTGTGTTGGTAATGTTGAATACCAGATTGGAGTGCATTGAAGTCCGCCGACATATTTTAAAAATTCTTTTGGTGGCGTTTTGGCGCCAACCCATACGAATCAAAATAAACAACTCCAGGTGGATCAATCGCATATGCAACCCAATGAGTACCTGGACCAGAACTTCCATCGAGATTAATGATACCGGTTTCAACACGGTTTGGTTGTTTTGGCAATTGATCAGGCATATAAACACCTCTAAAGTTTTTAATGTTATTTTTTACCACCTTCGATCTGTGCTGATTTCAGTACTATTTTTATTCCAGAATTCTTTTTTGATACTGATGGCCACTTTTTAATCTGACCGGGAGTCAGAGTAACACTAACATGATGATAGGAAGTTATAATATGGGTGATTTAATTACGTGTTTTCCAATGACTCTCATTCGTCCACCAACACCTTCAAGCAGTATTGTGTTGTCTGAGAGTATAACAGAGATTGCTCTCTAATTAGCAATAGCTGCTCTCGCCACACGAGCTCGAAAGTGTGTATCAACGACAGATTGTCAATCCCCCTGCGGGTCCGGGGTTGTAGAATTGGTCCGCCGTGCCTCGCTACGTGTCGTAAGAGGCGACTAAGTAGAGGCAACCTGTTTGCCGTGGGTTGCGACCCGTGTCGGAGGAGGAAAGGATCCTGGTAGTTGAGCAGAGGCTTTCCGATGCAATACACTACTTTGGCCTCTACTTCTTCCAGACGGGTGGTCGGGATGGGCCCGGTCTCGACAAATCGGCTGGTCACGCCGAGCCCTAGGAGGTCTTTATTTACTCGCTCACTTTCTTTATCTTTCTCGTTGTATCTCTCTTGATACCACCGTTGCCCCTACATTCTATCCCTTTAACTTTCCCTTTTCCAAGTCTTCGAAGACTTCCTAGAAGGCGGTGGCTCAACGGGTCAATTGGGAGGTAATTTTACCGACTGAGTATGTCTTATGGGATGAATCAGGAGGTGAATTTACCTACTGAGTATAACATCTGTGTATCCCTGACACTTGAAAAGTGTCCCCTTGTTGGGCTCCTTGGTGGGCGGGGAGCACGGGTGCTGAATTTTAAATCCACCAACATGGATATTTCCAAAAAAAATCAACTCAAGCGTACCAAAACTGGATCTGACTCAGATGACGAACCATGTGGTGTGGAATCATTTCCACGCTTCATGGTTATACAATCTACAGACGAATCAAAACCGCTAGCCTCATTGTCTCCGTTTGTTATTGAAAAGACAATTACGGGTATAATTGGTACTCCAAAAAGTGTAAAGAAGTTGAAATCGGGCTGCCTACTTGTTGAATGTGAGCGACGGGGTCAGACCGAGAATATCCGGAAAATGAAGACATTTTTCGATATTCCGGTGACCTCATTCGCTCACACAACACTCAACTCGTCTAAAGGCGTGATTCGATGTCGGGACTTGGCTGGAGTAAGCGACAAAGATATCATCGAAGGGATGAAAAACGAAGGTGTCACTGCAGTTCGCAGAATAAGAATTAAACGTAATAACAATCTGCAGGACACCAACACATTCGTACTCACCTTCAACAAGCCAACAGTACCCAGAGTGGTAAAAGTTGGCTTTCTGCAAGTGAAGGTTGATGTGTACATACCAAATCCACTTCGATGTTATAAGTGTCAGAAATATGGTCATCATGAAGACCGCTGCTCAAGAAGCCAAATATGTGGCCGATGCGGAGATCACTCTCACCAGGAATCTGAGTGTAGAGCCACTCCGCATTGTGTCAACTGTGGAAAAGAGCACCACGCCAATTCCAAGGATTGTGATACCTGGAAACAGGAGAAGGAAATACAGAGGGTTAAATATACATCCAACATTCCCTATCCAGAGGCCAGAAAGCTTGTACAGGCAAAAACATCTCTTCCTGGCCCATCCTTCTCCACTGTAGTGAAGAACAATCCCAAGGCAACGAAGGACGCTCAAACGCAGACAGATGCACCCGAGTCAACATCAAGCACTAACACCCCCCATTACCAAGCACAAAGAACCACGGCATCTACCCAAACAACATTCAATAATACCCAACAACAGAAATCACCTAAGAACAAAAAACAGATCACAAGGAAATAGGCAGCAAAAGGGGTCAGAAGACCCCATCAAACTCTATAACAGGTTTGGGGACATTGAGAGCATGGATGCAGAAGATACTGCTCCATGTTCTCAAAGTAGCTCCAGACCTAACAAAAAAATCATCCCCGTACTTCCTCCGTAGAAATAACCATATAGATTCTCTCCGCGAAAAGTCTAACCTAGCTCCAAAATCTCCAATCTAAACTTATAATGAAGAACACGATCATACAATGGAATTGTCGAGGACTTAAAGCCAATTACAATGATATTCTCCTGCTTTTAAACGAATATGATCCTGCAATACTATGCCTTCAGGAAACCTTTTTAAAAGATACGAACAACATCACACTTAAAAACTACTCCCTGTTTAACACCTACTTACAGAACGTTGACAGGGCCTCGGGAGGGGTTTCTATTGCTGTGAACAATAGAGCCCCACATAACGTCATCCCTTTAAACACAAATTTGCAAGCCATTGCTGTGAGTGTCACTCTACATCGAGTGATTACATTTTGTTCTATTTATATACCACCAAACACCAACTTATTACCAAACGAATTAGACACGCTTGTTCAACAACTTCCTGCACCATTTGTTTTACTCGGTGATTTTAATGCCCATAATATTTTATGGGGATCAAATTACATAAGCGACAGGGGCAAAAGGGTCGAAGATTTTATTACTAGACACGACTTGTGTCTATTTAATACCAAATCTCCGACGTACTTGCACCCAGGAACTGGTACATACACATGTATCGACTTGACAATTTGTTCTCCTTCACTACTTTTGGATTATAATTGGAAGGTCGCTGATGACCTTCACAGCAGTGATCACTTTCCAATCTCTCTTAAGAACACCAACGTTACAATTGATGACACGATTCCACAGTGGAATTTAAAGAAAGCTGACTGGACCAAGTTTGAAACACTTTGTACAGCTAGACTCAACAGGAATACCGTCCTAAACGATATTGATCCTATTCGACAATTTACATCCGTCTTAATTGAGATTGCAGAAGAATCTATTCCTAAGTCCTCGCCGAATTGTAAAAGAACCCAAAAACCGTGGTTCACTAAAGAATGTAAAGAAGCCATTAGACAACGCCGAGAAGCACTGAAAAAATTTAATAATCGTCCAACGCCCGAAAACTTAACTCAGTACCGTATTGTTCGGGCCAAAGCTCGCCGCATAATTAAAGAAAGTAAACGAGCATCATGGAAAAAATATGTTTCAACTTTAAACTCTCGTTCCTCAATAAAGAAAGTTTGGGACACGATCCGCAAAATAAATGGGAAGGGAAAATACAATTCATTCCGACATCTGAAGCTAAATAATAACAATTTCAATACCAAACAAGAAATAGCTAATGTACTTGCTGATTGTTTCTCCAAAAATTCCTCATCGTCTAATTATTCAGAAGCTTTCCGAAGATTGAAAGCTCATAAAGAAAAAACACGGTTGAAATTCACATCGAATAACTCAGAGAGCTATAACCAACCGTTTTCATTGTCGGAGCTTATGGAATCTTTGAATAAGGCTCATGATACATCTGCTGGGCCTGACGATATACATTACCAGTTTTTGAAACACCTTCCAGAACCATCCTTAACAGTTCTTCTGGAAATCTTCAATGATTTATGGATTACTGGTAATGTACCAAAAATTTGGAAAGAAGCAACAGTAATACCAATTCCCAAACCAGGCAAAGATAGCGCAGATCCTACCAACTATAGACCTATATCATTAACTAGCTGCGTATGCAAAACAATGGAACGAATGATCAATTCTCGGCTTGTATGGTATTTGGAAACCAACAATTTAATATCTCCTTTCCAAAGTGGCTTTCGTTATGGTCGTAGTACCAATGATCATCTGGTTAGACTGGAAACATTTATTCGCGACGCTTTTATCAAGAAGGAACACTTAGTAGCGGTTTTCTTTGATCTGGAAAAGGCCTATGACACAACGTGGAAGTACGGAATACTAAATGACCTGCACGATCTGGGTCTAAAAGGCCGACTGCCTCGTTCATATCAAACTTCCTCTCAGACAGGGAATTCAAGGTACGAGTGGGCTCCACCCTCTCTGATATGCACGATCAAGAGATGGGTGTGCCCCAGGGCAGTATTTTATCCGTGACGCTTTTCAACATAAAAATTAATAGCATCACCAAGTGTCTGACTCCTGGTGTGGATTGCTCCCTATATGTTGACGACTTTTTAATATGTTACCGATCCAAGCACATGCATACAATTGAAAGACAATTACAGCAAAATATCAACAAGATTCAAAATTGGGCCAATACTAACGGTTTCAAATTCTCGAAATCAAAAACTGTATGTATGCATTTCTGTCAGCTACGAAGACATCATGATGGACCTAAACTCACGCTGGACGGAACACCTATTCCAGTTGTTGAGGAAGCAAAATTCTTAGGTATTATCTTCGACAGAAAATTGACCTTTATTCCACACCTGAAGATTTTGAAAGCTAAATGCTTGAAGTCTCTAGACTTACTTAAAGTAATAGCGCATACTGACTGGGGTGCTGATAGGAAAGTCCTACTCAGTTTATACAGAACATTTATTCGCCCGAAACTAGACTATGGTTGCGTTGTCTATGGTTCAGCTAGGAAGTCCTATTTGAAGATGCTAGACCCAATTCATCATCAGGGAATAAGACTTGCCTTGGGAGCATTTAAGACATCCCCGTGTGAAAGCCTACTCGTTGAAGCGAACGAACCACCTTTACCACAACGTAGAGAAATGCTTTCTGCACAGTATGGTCTCAAATTAAGCTCAAACCCTCTGAACCCTGCTTTTTCGGCTGTTTTTGAACCCAAATATAAAACCTTATATGACAATAAACCAAACATCACACCTACCTTTGGCATTAGAATATGACCATGCCTTGACAGTACCAAAATTGATCTTTCAAAAATTCTGAAAACGACCGTCTCCGAAACACCTCCCTGGCTACTTCAACAACCAAAGGTACTTTTCACATTACACGATGGAAAAAAATCGGAGACAAACCCTTCCATCTTCCACAACTCTTACCATGAACTAATCGCCCAATTTCAAAATTATACAAGAATATATACTGATGGATCAAAAGATGAGGAAAAGGCTGCTGCAGCCTTCGTTAGTGGAAAACACACAACAAAAGTTCGCTTGCCAAATGGTACATCCATTTTTCAGCTGAAATCAGAGCAATAGACCTTGCATTGCAATATATTGAAAGCAAGCGTATTTTAAATAGCATCATCTTCTCCGATTCACTATCAGTACTTCAGTCACTACATAATAGAAAACTGGAGAATCCATTATTAGCTAATGTTCTCCTGAAACATACTGAGCTGAGTACCTCCACAATATAGTATACTGTTGGTTACCCAGCCATATTGAATTAAAGGTAATGACAAAGCAGACCGCGCTGCTAAAATGGCTCTATCATTAGAACCATCTCATTTTAATACACCGTATACGGATTTTATACGTAGTATCAAAGACTGTTTACGTCAGAAATGGCAGGCATCATGGAATGATGCCGTGAATAACAAACTTCATGCCATCAAGCCAACCCTAGGAGAATGGACTCCTTCCTACAGAGCCGTCCGTAGGGAGGAGGTAGTCGTTGCAAGAATTCGAATCGGCCATACTTATTTAACCCACTCCTATATACTAAAAGGAGAAGACCCACCAGAGTGCATATCTTGCAATGAACCATTCACCGTTAAGCACTTTATGTTGGAGTGTTTCGACCTCCAACCTACGCGTAATCATTATTACAATGTGCATGACATTAGGGAGCTCTTTGATACAGTTAGCGTTTCTTATATTATAGACTTCCTGAAGGAAAGTAAATATTTATCATAAGCTATAGCTTGTATGCTATCACCTTGAACAGTTTTATGTGCTATATATACCGTCGTTAGATTTTAATTACCTTTCATCTGTTTTCGTTGTCATACATCATTTGCACTCCCCGTTGATCGGGAAACTGTATTTATTTATAACCGTTACCATTTTATCTTTTTACCTTCAACTGTTTGGTTTCGTATCGCTGGTCGATACGAAACCTTTTACCACTTTTACATGATGAAAGATATAACCTTTTGTATGGCGCTAAATAGCCTCATAGTGCTGGTGCGCCGTAAAAATTCAACTAACCAACCAACCAACCATTACCAAACGAATTAGACACGCTTGTTCAACAACTTCCTGCACCATTTGTTTTACTCGGTGATTTTAATGCCCATAATATTTTATGGGGATCAAATTACATAAGCGACAGGGGCAAAAGGGTCGAAGATTTTATTACTAGACACGACTTGTGTCTATTTAATACCAAATCTCCGACGTACTTGCACCCAGGAACTGGTACATACACATGTATCGACTTGACAATTTGTTCTCCTTCACTACTTTTGGATTATAATTGGAAGGTCGCTGATGACCTTCACAGCAGTGATCACTTTCCAATCTCTCTTAAGAACACCAACGTTACAATTGATGACACGATTCCACAGTGGAATTTAAAAAAAGCTGACTGGACCAAGTTTGAAACACTTTGTACAGCTAGACTTAACAGGAATACCGTCCTAAACGATATTGATCCTATTCGACAATTTACATCCGTCTTAATTGAGATTGCAGAAGAATCTATTCCTAAGTCCTCGCCGAATTGTAAAAGAACCCAAAAACCGTGGTTCACTAAAGAATGTAAAGAAGCCATTAGACAACGCCGAGAAGCACTGAAAAAATTTAATAATCGTCCAACGCCCGAAAACTTAACTCAGTACCGTATTGTTCGGGCCAAAGCTCGCCGCGCCATTAAAGAAAGTAAACGAGCATCATGGAAAAAATATGTTTCAACTTTAAACTCTCGTTCCTCAATAAAGAAAGTTTGGGACACGATCCGCAAAATAAATGGGAAGGGAAAATACAATTCATTCCGACATCTGAAGCTAAATAATAACAATTTCAATACCAAACAAGAAATAGCTAATGTACTTGCTGATTGTTTCTCCAAAAATTCCTCATCGTCTAATTATTCAGAAGCTTTCCGAAGATTGAAAGCTCATAAAGAAAAAACACGGTTGAAATTCACATAGAATAACTCAGAGAGTTATAACCAACCGTTTTCATTGTCGGAGCTTATGGAATCTTTGAATAAGGCTCATGATACATCTGCTGGGCCTGACGATATACATTACCACTTTTTGAAACACCTTCCAGAACCATCCTTAACAGTTCTTCTGGAAATCTTCAATGATTTATGGATTACTGGTAATGTACCAAAAATTTGGAAAGAAGCAACAGTAATACCAATTCCCAAACCAGGCAAAGATAGCGCAGATCCTACCAACTATAGACCTATATCATTAACTAGCTGCGTTTGCAAAACAATGGAACGAATGATCAATTCTCGGCTTGTATGGTATTTGGAAACCAACAATTTAATATCTCCTTTCAAAGTGGCTTTCGTTATGGTCGTAGTACCAATGATCATCTGGTTAGACTGGAAACATTTATTCGCGACGCTTTTATCAAGAAGGAACACTTAGTAGCGGTTTTCTTTGATCTGGAAAAGGCCTATGACACAACGTGGAAGTACGGAATACTAAATGACCTGCACGATCTGGGTCTAAAAGGCCGACTGCCCTCGTTCATATCAAACTTCCTCTCAGACAGGGAATTCAAGGTACGAGTGGGCTCCACCCTCTCTGATATGCACGATCAAGAGATGGGTGTGCCCCAGGGCAGTATTTTATCCGTGACGCTTTTCAACATAAAAATTAATAGCATCACCAAGTGTCTGACTCCCGGTGTGGATTGCTCCCTATATGTTGATGACTTTTTAATATGTTACCGATCCAAGCACATGCATACAATTGAAAGACAATTACAGCAAAATATCAACAAGATTCAAAATTGGGCCAATACTAACGGTTTCAAATTCTCGAAATCAAAAACTGTATGTATGCATTTCTGTCAGCTACGAAGACATCATGATGGACCTAAACTCACGCTGGACGGAACACCTATTCCAGTTGTTGAGGAAGCAAAATTCTTAGGTATTATCTTCGACAGAAAACTGACCTTTATTCCACACCTGAAGAATTTGAAAGCTAAATGCTTGAAGTCTCTAGACTTACTTAAAGTAATAGCGCACACCGACTGGGGTGCTGATAGGAAAGTCCTACTCAGTTTATACAGAACATTTATTCGCTCGAAACTAGACTATGGTTGCGTTGTCTATGGTTCAGCTAGGAAGTCCTATTTGAAGATGCTAGACCCAATTCATCATCAGGGAATAAGACTTGCCTTGGGAGCATTTAAGACATCCCCGTGTGAAAGCCTACTCGTTGAAGCGAACGAACCACCTTTACCAGAACGTAGAGAAATGCTTTCTGCACAGTATGCTCTCAAATTAAGCTCAAACCCTCTGAACCCTGCTTTTTCGGCTGTTTTTGAACCCAAATATAAAACCTTATATGACAATAAACCAAACGTCACACCTACCTTTGGCATTAGAATATTACCATGCCTTGACAGTACCAAAATTGAACTTTCAAAAATTCTGAAAACGACCGTCTCCGAAACACCTCCCTGGCTACTTCAACAACCAAAGGTACTTTTCACATTACACGATGAAAAAAAATCGGAGACAAACCCTTCCATCTTCCACAACTCTTAGCATGAACTAATCGCCCAATTTGAAAATTATACAAGAATATATACTGATGGATCAAAAGATGAGGAAAAGGCTGCTGCAGCCTTCGTTAGTGGAAAACACACAACAAAAGTTCGCTTGCCAAATGGTACATCAATTTTTTCAGCTGAAATCAGAGCAATAGACCTTGCATTGCAATATAATGAAAGCAAGCGTATTTTAAATAGCATCATCTTCTCCGATTCACTATCAGTACTTCAGTCACTACATAATAGAAAACTGGAGAATCCATTATTAGCTAATGTTCTCATTAAACATACTGAGCTGAGTACCTCCCACAATATAGTATACTGTTGGTTACCCAGCCATATTGGAATTAAAGGTAATGACAAAGCAGACCGCGCTGCTAAAATGGCTCTATCACTAGAACCATCTCATTTTAATACACCGTATACGGATTTTATACGTAGTATCAAAGAATGTTTACGTCAGAAATGGCAGGCATCATGGATTGATGCCGTGAATAACAAACTTCATGCCCTCAAGCCAACCCTAGGAGAATGGACTCCTTCCTACAGAGCCGTCCGTAGGGAGGAGGTAGTCGTTGCAAGAATTCGAATCGGCCATACTTATTTAACCCACTCCTACATACTAAAAGGAGAAGACCCTCCAGAGTGCGTAGCTTCCAATGAACCATTCACTGTTAAGCACTTTATGTTGGAGTGTTTCGACCTCCAACCTACGCGTAATCATTATTACAATGTGCATGACATTAGGGAGCTCTTTGATACAGTTAGCGTTTCTTATATTATAGACTTCCTGAAGGAAGTAAATATTTATCATAAGCTATAGCTTGTATGCTATCACCTTGAACAGTTTTATGTGCTATATATACCGTCGTTAGATTTTAATTACCTTTCATCTGTTTTCGTTGTCATACATCATTTGCACTCCCCGTTGATCGGGAAACTGTATTTATTTATAACCGTTACCATTTTATCTTTTTACCTTCAACTGTTTGGTTTCGTATCGCTGGTCGATACGAAACCTTTTACCACTTTTACATGATGAAAGATATAACCTTTTGTATGGCGCTAAATAGCCTCATAGTGCTGGTGCGCCGTAAAAATTCAACTAACCAACCAACCAACCATTACCAAACCAATTACACACGCTTGTTCAACAACTTCCTGCACCATTTGTTTTACTCGGTGATTTTAATGCCCATAATATTTTATGGGGATCAAATTACATAAGCGACAGGGGCAAAAGGGTCGAAGATTTTATTACCAGACACGACTTGTGTCTATTTAATACCAAATCTCCGACGTACTTGCACCCAGGAACTGGTACATACACATGTATCGACTTGACAATTTGTTCTCCTTCACTACTTTTGGATTATAATTGGAAGGTCGCTGATGACCTTCACAGCAGTGATCACTTTCCAATCTCTCTTAAGAACACCAACGTTACAATTGATGACACGATTCCACAGTGGAATTTAAAGAAAGCTGACTGGACCAAGTTTGAAACACTTTGTACAGCTAGACTTAACAGGAATACCGTCCTAAACGATATTGATCCTATTCGACAATTTACATCCGTCTTAATTGAGATTGCAGAAGAATCTATTCCTAAGTCCTCGCCGAATTGTAAAAGAACCCAAAAACCGTGGTTCACTAAAGAATGTAAAGAAGCCATTAGACAACGCCGAGAAGCACTGAAAAAATTTAATAATCGTCCAACGCCCGAAAACTTAACTCAGTACCGTATTGTTCGGGCCAAAGCTCGCCGCGCCATTAAAGAAAGTAAACGAGCATCATGGAAAAAATATGTTTCAACTTTAAACTCTCGTTCCTCAATAAAGAAAGTTTGGGACACGATCCGCAAAATAAACGGGAAGGGAAAATACAATTCATTCCGACATCTGAAGCTAAATAATAACAATTTCAATACCAAACAAGAAATAGCTAATGTACTTGCTGATTGTTTCTCCAAAAATTCCTCATCGTCTAATTATTCAGAAGCTTTCCGAAGATTGAAAGCTCATAAAGAAAAAACACGGTTGAAATTCACATCGAATAACTCCGAGAGTTATAACCAACCGTTTTTATTGTCGGAGCTTATGGAATCTTTGAATAAGGCTCATGATACATCTGCTGGGCCTGACGATATACATTACCAGTTTTTGAAACACCTTCCAGAACCATCCTTAACAATTCTTCTGGAAATCTTCAATGATTTATGAATTACTGGTAATGTACCAAAAATTTGAAAAGAAGCAATAGTAATGCCAATTCCGAAACCAGGCAAAGATAGCGCAGATCCTACCAACTATAGACCTATATCATTAACTAGCTGCGTTTGCAAAACAATGGAGCGAATGATCAATTCTCGGCTTGTATGGTATTTGGAAACCAACAATTTAATATCTCCTTTCCAAAGTGGCTTTCGTTATGGTCGTAGTACCAATGATCATCTGGTTAGACTGGAAACATTTATTCGCTACGCTTTTATCAAGAAGGAACACTTAGTAGCGGTTTTCTTTGATCTGGAAAAGGCCTATGACACAACGTGGAAGTACGGAATACTAAATGACCTGCACGATCTGGGTCTAAAAGGCCGACTGCCCTCATTCATATCAAACTTCCTCTCAGACAGGGAATTCAAGGTACGAGTGGGCGCCACCCACTCTGATATGCACGATCAAGAGATGGGTGTGCCCCAGGGCAGTATTTTATCGGTGACGCTTTTCAAAATAAAAATTAATGGCATCACCAAGTGTCTGACTCCCGGTGTGGATTGCTCCCTATATGTTGATGACTTTTTAATATGTTACCGATCCAAGCACATGCATACAATTGAAAGACAGTTACAGCAAAATATCAACAAGATTCAAAATTGGGCCAATGCTAACGGTTTCAAATTCTCGAAATCAAAAACTGTATGTATGCATTTCTGTCAGCTACGAAGACATCATGATGGACCTAATCTCACGCTGGACGGAACACCTATTCCAGTTGTTGAGGAAGCAAAATTCTTAGGTATTATCTTCGACAGAAAACTGACCTTTATTCCACACCTGAAGAATTTGAAAGCTAAATGCTTGAAGTCTCTAGACTTACTTAAAGTAATAACGCACACCGACTGGGGTGCTGATAGGAAAGTCCTACTCAGTTTATACAGAACATTTATTCGCTCCAAACTAGACTATGGTTGCGTTGTCTATGGTTCAGCTAGGAAGTCCTATTTGAAGATGCTAGACCCAATTCATCATCAGGGAATAAGACTTGCCTTGGGAACATTTAAGACATCCCCGTGTGAAAGCCTACTCGT